>DWDX01000660.1:0-24026 GCA_018245675.1 Agara michaeli | reverse complement strand
TGTAAATTTTTCATACAATTTTTTACCATTTACCGTACGAATACTTCGTCGCTAGAGGTTCGTGCTAGGGCTACAGAATGTAAACAATGAACGTTTTATTTTATTTTTACACGTGTGCGTGTCAAATGCACGGTAATGTGTGGAATGTTTTATTTATTGATTTAATGTACTTTATAAGCATTATTATTAAATTATTATCGTTCCACACTTCTCCTACACATCAACTATAAGTGTGCCAAATTCCGTACTGCTGCATCCGCGCAATTTACGGAAAAAGAGTCCAGTTTTTGCTTCACGTATTAATATATAGATTTACACCACACTAAAACACTTTCATATAAATATAAATACTATATAAACTTAAATGTGTAGAATATATTATTCGTAAATTTAAATACCTCATTTATGAATAAATCTCACAAATATTGTTAATTGTTCGAAGCAGATTGAGCCGTGCCACCGCGGGCCTTAGATTTTGCACGACGCTTCATGATAATTGTGAAAATATTCGCTACGACATTTCAGAGCGGTGCGGCGGTGAGCGCGTTCGACACTTTGTGTATACTTACTTCTTATCGTAGAAGTATTTAGCGGAAACGCTGAATCGAACTTAATATTGGACGGCTTACGTTAAGTTGTTTGAAAGCTTTTGTAATGAACTTTACGTTCAGTGTTATTCACTAATACACAGAAAAAGCAATCCGACTTTCTCGGCACATCGGGATACACATACTACACACGTCGACGAGTGTTTCGCCAGGCTTTTCGACGGGTCGTTCTTGTACCGGCCGCATTAGCGTGTATGGCACATGTTAATTCGAAAGCATATCTCATATTATCAGCAGAACAGCAGCTGAGACTATGTTAACAGTAGTTTCGAGTTACTCAATATTTTAATCGGCCTCCGGTCATTTCACAACAGTTTCACAAAGCGATAGAGAGTTATAAATGTCTTATAACTGGGCGAGGACGCTCGTGACGCCCGCGCCAGAAGAACTTTTTGACTTACATCCCACAGAATTATTATCTCGACGAATTACAAATTCATCTTGGATTATTTCTAAGTTATTTTTTTTCTTCGAGTTTCTTCCGTGTAAAGAAACCGTGAAATATTTCAATGTGTGAAGAGTGCAAAAGTCGGACGACATACATTTGAGTGTCTCACGATGATTGCGTATGACGGTACGTTGTGTAGGAGTAGGTAGTCACAATAACTATTTGTTATTTTAAAACTTGTTCGTCATAAAGTCAGCTGACTCGGAAGACATTCGTACAGCGCTTCAATCGTAACATTTATGTACAAGACCTGACTTATCGAAGTTTTTGTTAAAAATAATCACATCTAACTCATATCTATAATATTTTACTTACCTAAACTAGACGAATGTTTATTAAAGATTTTGAATAATTTTTTATTGTTTCTACGTTCTGTCCCACCGGCCGTCGTCTCTGCCGTGGAACTACAGAACGCGGGGAGGAAGAAATCTCCATAACCGAGTTCCAGTTTCTCACTGGCGCCGCTCCCCGAGTTAGATCCAGAAGGGACGATAAGTTCCGTAAACGCTGCAGTGTAAATCCCCTTAACCAATTTGGAATTCGTAATGTGTTCCGTTTGAATCGAATGTCGAACGGCTGAGGAAATAGTTGCCGCGAACACTTCGAGCGTGAGAGCCTCGGACCAGATTGGAGTTAATCGAATTTACAGTTCCCTAAATGTCCTACCGCGAATCGCTCAAACAGAAATAATTGAATTTGTCACAAAGCTATCGAATGATTGCTGTGTGACTGTTATTAATACCCAGTGAACAAATTGAGGCTTTGATGTCACTAGATGTACACTGTCAGTTGTCTGTATGTCTACTCAATAAAGTTTGGACCGGTCATTTGTAATCGCTCTGGTTATACTGTAACTCCGGATAACCCCACTATTCCCAATACATTCGGTATGGTGTCCTTGATACTGTATTTTGATTTCTTTATTACTTTCATTAACTTTAATTAATTTTCTTTGGTTTCTGTTGAAATTTTGATATTTTTATATGCCTAAAAATTATTAATAAAAGGCGAGCATCACATAAAGACAAGGAAGATTTATAAAGCAATTTCGCATTTTATTGAAGGCTCGGAAATTTCATGCTCTGTTAATACAAAATTTGTCCATTGAGAGTCGTCAAAGGAAGACTGTCAAATCATCCGCTTTACAACCCCGAAAGTTGATAAGAAAAAAGGCCTCGGAGGTCTTTATGAAATATGATCGGGGCACCATCTGCGGGCTTCAGAAACTCCGTAAGTAATGATTAATGTAGTTTGGGAGATGTAAGAGTTCCCACAAAAAGTGTTTAAAATAAACGAGCCACGCGCTTTATCCCTGGACTTACTCCAGCCCGAATTACACAGGTGTTTAATCCTTTAAGTAAAGATTAAGAACTGCTCAGTGTTCTGGAATACAAATAAGTTAAAAGAACATGCCCAAGCTGCGAAGCGCCCGTTACAGTTGTAACTCATAAACCTTCTTTAAGCTCGGTTATTACTTCTGTTTACACCCGGTGCGATCGAGAACGAATGTTATATTTTGTGTAATATTGTGTGACTAAACCGGATGGTGATAATTTGTCTCCGACGGAGTCCACCACCGTGACGGTAAGAGAAATGGGAATTCATCAGTAACATTTTACTACATTAAAACTTTTAAGCAATAAGCTTAAACTGAGCTTATATATCATTTGACATTGTCATTTATTTATTGGATGTTGTTAGATATTACTTACATATTGTATAATATTGGACAAATCTTGCATTGCTTCACTGGACGTACGGAAGCAAGTATCGCCGCGCGGGCAGTAAATACGGACTTTCGAAGTTCGTTTCTTTAATTAAGCAATTTTTCGAACGGCAACTTAATTTCGTAACGGAAGAAAAACAGGCGGTACATACTTTGTTCATTTTTAATTGAAAACGGTTGAAGTTTTAATGAAGGGATGAAAAAGTCGCGAATCACGGCCTCGCAAGCTCCTCCCCCCTTAATTAAATCCACTAACTATTTCTTGTACCATTAGCTTCGTTTTGAACTCAGCAGACGGGATCCAGTACTATATTGTCTAGTTATTATCGAAATTTAGGCTTCGCTTCCGACTTCCGCCGAGCCGACTTCCTACGCTGAGAGTTTTATGGCAAACTTAAGGGTGGGGCCTCGACCGTCATGACTTCGAGTTTTCCTTAGTAAATTTATTACTTGATTTACAATGATGTTAATAAGCGATTGAATCAGTTTTAAGCGATCCTCGCGAACGTGACTGTAATAATAAATGAGGTGCCGCTTAATTGTTAGAGAAAGATCCCCAAATATCGAGATGAAGTAATTAATTCCCAAGTGACGATCCGCGACGAGACCGGAATACTGAGCACAGGCGCAGCCATTAATCAAATTCGAAAACCCAATAAATCATCGCAAAATGACAAAGATAGTTGAGATGAATATAGATGCAGTACGACTAAACCGTCATCTGTATTCGTTAAATATGTATATATTTGAATTTTATGATGGCATAATATTGGTGACACTTAACCATATAAAGTTACGAGAAATACTAAGTCACAATAGAAATACGTATCGTGTGGTGTCACTAATGTAGGTCTGGCTGATGCGGTGCTCTTCGGTTAATTGTTTTATTGTTTTATTTCTTCATAAATCGTACAATCACCTAATGTATGTAAATAGTCCAAATATTATTTTGCCTCGTAATTAACAAGTAATTTCTCTATTGTCTATGAGTATTAGCGTAATGTATTCATCTCGACGCGGCCGGAGCAGCGAGGGGCACTGACGCGGTTTCAGATTCGTCTTCAAATGTTTTATATCAGAAAATTCTTATTTCCAATCTATTCATTCAAAGAGCCGCCTTTTGTGAATATTTTTGCCAACGTAACGTTCAATACTGAACACTAAAATATGAAAGCTGCTTTTATTTTCAAAAGAAATAATTCCTCAAAAAGTTAATCAGCCATCTTTGAATCGTCGATGTGGCCTTCTCCTCTGATTTTATTACGTCTCCGAAGTAAGAGGTTTTTCAATGTCTTTTATATTATTATGTTCAGCTCGGAGCCCGCTGTGGCGAGCGCGACATTCGCAGATGTTATCAAACAGCGTTTTCATTTTCATATTTAACCAAGCGGCTAAAGTTAATATCGCTAATTTAATTTATCATCTCTCTATTTTCTCGCTTACTTGTATTTCTTTAAAAAATTCCAAACTAGAGACCTGCACTGTGCGATTAATTTTGTTAAGAATAAAGAGTAGGAACGCTAACATTTATTCTGCACCGATCCGGTCGACCTACCTCCTCGGGGTGTCGTGGACGCCGATTCGAAAAACTTAGCACACCGACGGTAACCCGGCGACCCTCTAACGAGCCGCGAGGGACTACCTGTCCTCGACGACCGAATTTTATATATCGGTATCTGCTTGAATAAATCGATAAATTATGAAAAAATCCGATACTGTACCGCGACGAGCGGCGCGCGGCCTGCTTGTCGACATCGATGTGCCGCGGGAGGCTTTTGGGTTTAACATTGACATTCGTACGTCATGTTTCATTGTACCGTTTCTTTTGCTCCTCGCTCGGTTTTAAAATTCAATCGAAAGTTCAAGAAATATAAACTTAGAATAATCGAACCGGCGACATTAACGTAGTATACTATTGAACATGAAAAAATGCGAAGGAAAAGCCACGCGTACACCTACATATTTTAAAAGTTCGTCGACCCCCCGCGACGCTTCACAACGCGGATATCATCGAACGCGCCCTGAGCTTCGGACATATTTTTCTCAACAAAAAACGTTTCGACGCAACAATACGGACTTCAGTTTGTTAATGTTTTGCAAATAATAACCGATTTCTTTGAAACTACTAGCGAATGTATTACGACGAAGGTAATAGAGAGGCGGCCGGGCACGAAACGGTCCGCCGTCAATAAACATTGTCAGGAAGATCGATCCTCGTGTATGAAACGTCTAATAAAATATTGCTTACTTCCTTCGATGATCGATAGACGCGATCGAGTATAATGCACACTAGTTTATTTTTGCGGATGCATACTTTGAACGAATAATAACATTTAACAATAACATTACGCAATAATAACCATTACATTTGTTATGTGAAGAGAGTCGCCCATGAAACATCCGAACGGACCTGCAATAGGACTGTAGAAATGGAACCGTCAGTGTGAATGAGTGATTACGTCTCACTGAGAATGTTAATCGGTTAATATTCATAGGAAGGAGGCCAGCCGCGACGGTAACGATAGTCCAGTGTAGACGTGGACCGGCACCCTCACCCTCCACGCCGAAACACATATTGTTTTAATAATAACTGTTTCAACGTATAAATAGCTGTGTTCAACATGACCTAGCGCTTATACGTAGAATGAGATTCATTAGAAAATGTTCATGAACTCAGTTCATTTAGCATTTTCAGAAATGGGACTCACAGTCGTCTTATCAATAACATATTACCTGCATTTTTTTCGTTTAATGGCTTTGTATAATATTCATCTCGTTAAAGTTCAGTGCACCGTACTAGTTCTTAAATTAATTATTAAAGATAGATACGAGCTTACAATAATTTCGTTTCATTTATTAAAAAGATATACACATTAATCGTATTACACCTGACGATTTTTTTGAAATACTGAAATTGTCTCTTTCAGGTATGAAAATGTTGAGTTAAATAACAAAAATATAGCTCGAAGTCTTCAAGCAGGTATGAAGTAAATTTACTAACTGATCCGTCCAAAACGTAAAAATGTTGAAACGAAACAAAAGTGCAATCGACATTACATCCGTGATTGTCGCGACGTCGGCAGAACAAAGAAAACAAAAATAAAAAATGAAAAGCGCCGTCGATACCTACCACTTTCACAAAGCAAAGGTGAAACAAGAAATACATTTTATCAGTCAACAGATTAATTGGGAAGCCTCGGAACAAAGAAACGAGCAGCCGCCCCTTTCGCCGACGGCTCAAAACGCCCCAATAATATCGAAACAGAAAAAAAAGATCACAGAGGAGTATCTGATTCATCATTAGCTGAATGAATGCGGGTGAGCTATGGGGATCGGACAAACAGTTTACGCAGTATCTGAGATATTTCGAAGGTACATTATTGTTGTAGTCCAAAAAAGCAAAGCGCTTGCGCGCTTGTAGAGACCCTCAGTGTGGCGTCCAGCTCTCGGAGCTTTTCTGCACGCTCACAGAATGATTAATATAATTAGTTTAAATAATAAACATTCCCGCCACGAGTGAGATTGTGCTGTTGTAATATGAACTATTCAAAAAAAGCCGTCCGATAATAAAAGTATGAGTTACAGCAATACTGACGGACAAGTAAATAGACGTTTTGTTGTGTGAAATTATTTGTAAGACCCGGTTTAGCCTCGCACTAGACGTAGAAAATGTAGTTTTACAGCATACCTTTGTCCTTCTGACGATACCTCGATGTTACGAAAAATAGCTCACAAATAGCGGAGGTAATATGACGAGATTACGCGAAGGTATATTAAAATTCTGGCTGAACAGACAAATTCGTAATTTCCATGAGCCGGCGCCCAGGCTTCGTACCGGCATTTCAATCAGCCGTCATCGTCTCACGTCGTATTGTGTTGTAGCTGATTTTATTTTGATACCGTGATCGGGTTGTTGTTCAAGTCGAACGACCTCGCCGTAATGGTGATCCTCGCTGTATCGACCGTAGTAATATTGTGATTTTAAGGAGTTATGCACCCTTTTTATTGCATATCTTATACTGAAAGCTCGATGGACAAGGTACCCGTCTATCGAGCTTCCAAGTGTTAGATCGCGCCGGAGACGACAACTCTGCCTGTTGTTACGCGCGGCCTCGCTTGCACGCCGCACGACCACAACCGGTACGTGTCATATTTTTAAATTTTCAAATAAGTCGTTTCAAAAACAGGGGGCAGAATGTCAAAACACAATAATATACTGCAATTTTCACAAAAGAAAACATCATCTGATCCCAAAAGAAAGTGATCCGAAATTAGATTGTATCGTCAATTTGATGGAATCGAACTATGACAAAGACGTATCGCCGCGACCGAGGAAGGAGGGACGGAGCATAATATATGTATGTATGTATATGTATTATCGCGACACTCTATCGACGAATTAGTCGTGGTTGTTGCGGCGCTGCATGAAGTAGAACATAGGCATCTTTGCTATTAAGGAAGTGCGCAGGCTATTTGTATCTTATTCACTGACGAGTTTAATTGTCCCGGACGAGGCCGGTGTAAATCTTGCATGTCCACCGTCGTCGGTAATAAGCGATGCGGTTGGATATTCCTTTCGTTGGTGTTTCCGCTCCAAGTTCCTCGTGAGCAATACGGAACGTCATTTCTAGTGTCGAATTAAATTCATCTCGGCGAGAGCTTTTACAGCCTTCTGACGCTTCCGCCGCTTCGCTCGGCGACACGCCTGCGTCTCCTTCCTGGGATTATTATGAAGCCATTATGTTTACGCTTCGAACGTAAAAATCGTAATGGGAATGTAGCTTTAAAAAGCGAAGTACCGCGCGATTACTGTCTCTTCGTAGCGGAGTGCTCGTTTATGGCCTCGCAGCGTCGGCCCCCATCGATGTCATTTTCGACAACGTTTCATTTCAGTACAAAAATAATACTTAACGCGATATTTGTACGCCGTATTACTCGACTCATTCTTAATATGTATTATATTACATATGTATATGTAACATAACGAATTATAGTACGTTTCATAAATCTCTAGAATATATGTATAATAAAGATAAGAAATCCTATCGAAGTCGCCTCGACCATGTAAAACTCCTCGACTACTTAAAACATTAGGATAATGTTACTCTTAAAAGTACCGCGAAATTAGCTTACGGTCGGTTTGTGTGCAATTGCGGATAAAACCCGCCGCCGTCGGCCGATGATCGATGCCCTCCCGCTCATCGCAGGATAAAGAGTTATAGCCTCTACGGTACACGTAGCCTGCGCGTGGCGTTTGAAGAATAAACGCTACATTGCGACGTTCATCCGCCGTCGCTCGATTATGGATAATCGCCTTTTATAACTTTACTTCTGAAAATAATTAATCCGGTCTTGTCTTACAAGTTTTTCGTGTTTATTTTTTTATAAGTATTCTTAACTACCGCAGGGCAAATCTAGTTAAAACTTTCGCTGGCGTTTGTTGCTCAATTTATGGGTCATGCATCAAATTAGCTTCACTTGTGAATGTTTTAATTAAAACGTCTCCTAAAGTCGGCAGCGCTGTACGAACTACGGCAACGTGTCGCCGATCTTGCACGTTGTTTCATAATACATCGCGGGAAGGTCGCGGCGCGCTCCGGCACGGACGCTTACTTTATGTTATAACATTACTCTATTGAGACTGCTATTATGTCCATAAGCGAGACGTCAAATACTGGCGCACGGAGCATCGAGAAACGAGAGGTCGAACAGGTCGAGAATCAAATAAATTAACGATTCCAATCATAATCAGGTAAACAGGTTTTGGAATTTTTTGCGACGGAATGCTGTAAGCCGACTCTCTCAAAATGCATTTACGTCGAGCATTATGTATAAGAGATTGTATTGTAATATAGAAGCGCACATATGTACCTACACTTAATTAACATTTTCTAGTGAAATATATCGGAGCAATCGAAATCTCTATAAAGCCCATGTTAATTGCAGCTTAGCTGGCGCTAGGCGCTAGGAGGCGCTGGCTGCCAGCTAATTAGCGGCTTAGGGCTCTGAAGATCGTTAATACAGAAGACTACACGGACGGAGGATAATATTATACGAATTTACAATTTAAAGTAAAACCGTAGTAAGAAGCTTATTTTGGTCCAACAAATTTTTGCATAAAGGTCCAAACGAGTTATGCTAATTTCATACGCTTTATGATAAACAAAACCGAGTCTAGCTTAATATTTGCATAATACCTGAAAAACTAAAATTACTTTTATGAGACACGCTATAGTACTCATACGAAGCGCTCGATCCGAAAACAACTTAAAATACCTCAAAACCGGATCCTCAAATACGCTCTTCACTTTCATGTTTCATAATAATTTGCGAACAAAGCAGCAAGTTTTTGCCATTTTTCTGCTCTGCTTTTTCAAAAGACGAAACCCTGACACACATGGGGACGTCAGTAATACGAGTAGAAAGACTAGTTCTCAGAACGTGCATCTTTGTGTCGCGCCGTTCATACTCGCGGAGATGCACCTTTGACGGCCTCGTTCACCGACACGCGCTCAGATATTCACGTACGGAACACTGGCAACTTTTAAAAACATTTTTATCAATTTTATCAATTTTTATTATTCCAATTTACAACTTACTATTATATACTTACATATATTTCAATTACTTAGCCCTGAGTTTATTCTTACACAGAGAATATAAACGACCTTATGTGGTTTCTCACACGGGAGAGGAATTTAATTTAAACATCCGTGATTCATAGCGCTCACCAAAAATAATAACGTCCGACCCCCGACTCTATTTATCGGTTAATGAAATCAAAACTTTCCTAGTCCCAATTTGCCGTCGCTGAGCCATCCGGGCCAGCCGGGGAAGCCGGGCAAGTTGGGCGCCAGCGAAATGTAATGAAACTGTCGCACAAAAGGTGGAAGATTCAAAGGAAAGAGGCGATTACAGCTAATAACGATGCCTTTGTCATACAACACATTTTCCGTTCACATCAAAGCCCTAAGTTTGTCACGGAGCGTTCAATGGCGCTACATCAACATACATCAATAAACATCGTACGCGAGTTACAACCTCTGACGAAACGTGCATATGTTTGCGAGCCCTCCCTCGGCCGATTGCTCGCCGATCATCCGTGGACGTCGCGTTAAGCATTAAAACACAAATTGTGAGTGGCCTCGCCGCGTCTCCTCCGCTCGTTACAAATTCAATTTTCTTTTATTACATCCTTATTGTGACGTTCGGACGTCTCCGCGGAGCGCGTCGACGGCCCGTTACATTGCGCGCTCCGTTCGGACAATACGAGTGGAAGCGATTTAAAACTGTCGTTGGAAACCATAATTTTACGTCTTCTTAATCATAAGGAAATACGTGCACATTCGAGTGGGAGGTTCGAGTGTCCATCCATCACGGTGAGCCTCGTTAACTTCGAGAGCGTTCGATTTTAATCGTACTTGGAGTTTTTCGTTTTTCTGTTTCGGAAAATCGGCAGAATGATAAATGAAATGATTTATTGAGAGCGACCGCGTCGTGTCCCGGCTTCGGTTGGATTCGGCGAAGTTTTTTGGTGATTTATGTCTTTCGGGAGCTTTTTATTACGATTCCCTGTGTATTTGAATCGATAATACATAAAGCCTCACTGTTTTTTACATATTTCGGCGATTATTGATTTGACTTTCGCATGATTTACTATTTTTTATACATGGAAGACCCAAACTCGGTAAACTCGTCACTCTATGCTATGTTTAGGACGGAAATCATCATCGGTTGTTGTTATTTTACTGCGTATTAAATTTAACGGTGCTCGTTCATAATACTCGATTCCTTCCGCGAAGTTCTCGTCCGACAGACCGACCGGCGGACATAGCTCGGTAGCGATTAGATCGTCCGATAAACTATCTCAGAGATGTTCAAACGAAGAACATATTCGTTATAAGAATAATCGCTAACATAATAATAAGCTCTGCGCGATCTAAACATTTATAGCAAATCCACAATGTTCCTACATATTAGGTGACGGCCGTACGCCTGACGCTGTAAAGACATGTGTTGCATTGATTCATTTGGGTGAAGCCGGTCGCGTACTCATTTATACCTTTAGTGAGATATCCGCGTACTAGAGCACTTACATGTGCTGCGTATATTGTCTACGTTTTGTGTTTGAAATGTGAAATATGGATTATATGTGACGGAAATAACGAAATTTTCGTAAAATATCAAAGTGACTTAAAATTAAAATCAATCCAAAAAAGAATCAATTCTTTGGACAATGATGGGCAAAAGTCGCTCACTCAAAAAAGATTACGGGCTTGTCTTGGAATTTAAAATGTGTGAATACTCGTATAAATGTATTTAATGGATAATATATAATAAAACGTAAAAAACGTAACATCACGCCTGTAATCCCCTAAGGGGTAGGCAGAGGAGTGTAGTAATATATAATAATGATATAGACAATAAATTGCGAATAATGATCAAACCCGTAGTTAGTCGAGTCCAACCTCGTGGTTATTTAACGCTCGTTATTTTGGACATTTGGTAATTTGAAATGTAACTCTGGTCCGTTGACTTTCAAATTATCGAGAGGCCACAGTATATAAATAATTGCATAAAATTTTAATCGGAAGTTTAGCGAAGAGAGACCGGATCACCGGTTGGTTAACGAAATTATTAGTAACGATCGACGGGGAAATCGAAATACATGAACACGACGTTATACTGACGTGAACATGACGTTGTATTCGTACGTGGCCCCGCGGCGGCGCTGGCGCGGGCCGCGGCGAGGCCAATCGAATACTACAGAGCGAGACTTCAATACCAGTGCCCGGCGGCGGCCATGGCTCGCTGATGTTCTACGTCGATTGCGCGGTTAAATTGAGAATTGCATCCTTTCGACGCCATTTTTCATCTATCGATTAAAGTTTAATTAGTGGTGTTTGCAGAGCCGCTGGACAGACAATTGTAAAGGTTTCTTTTCAACCATTTTTTGAAAAGTGTCCGTAATGATTAATAGTCATAGGGTTCATTTGTACATTTAAAGATTGTACAGAATTGTTAGATCGATTCATATTTTGGCATTGGTGGCGTACAAATTATGTATATATTAAATTAACATTAACTTATTATAGATATGAAAACCAACGCCAAGCCGGCAGCGCACATGGCGCATTTATTTTAAATTTTTTTTAAATTAAATACACCCGGGGCTCACATTGGCCTCGGTGCGTGTACACGAAACAACAACCGGAGGAAACATTTTTACATTCTCAGAAAATACACACGTTCATCACGCAAAAATGCATCAAACCTACGATCCTTTTAGTAGTCAGATTCGCTAACCATTATATTTTGGAATTCAAACAAATACATACCCACTCGTACATCGAAAACGGCATTATAATCGTCTATTTCATTCGGTTAATGTTATTGGATGTAATATCCGACATAATATTAGCAGTAACTTGCGTATGCCGAGCACGGCTCCGTCAACACACCGTCGTGTAGAACAGCAATATATGAAGTGTTACGTTATGAAGCGCGGGTGGACGCCCGCCGCCCGCGCACTGAGCGCTCGCGAGGGCGCCCGCTTACAGCCAACCGATCCACTGAGGATTGATGCTGCTTTTTGTAAAAGTTTATATAAAAATAAATTGCATACGCTGTACACGGAGCCTGAACAAAAACTATTACAATAAAACAGATATGTACCGGGTCTCGCACTCGACGCGGGGAACATTGTAGGTATTCGTGTAATTTCTACTATAAACAATGTTTGCACACTGTACAAATAAGTGCAGTGTAAAATGTATTGCATAGATTTTTACGTGAGAGATCACATCTCAACCATTTTATTCACGAGAAGACTCATATATATGTATGTTATTACTTATGATCCCGTTCAGTAACAATGATAACTTCGCGGTACGAAGTGTAGTCTCCCGCTGCGGAGGTCCGGGTTCAAATTACGGCACGCACCTTGGCAGTTACATCCGTTTTCTAAAATAACATTCGAAGAAAGATATTGTAAAGGTGAAATCTCAAGAGACCTGCATACTTTACAGTATATTATGGAGATATAATATTTCAGAGGCGTGCGAATTCTACTCGGTCAGGGCCGTGGACGACGGTCTAAAACCTCGTATATATAACAGGATCGCACAGCGTCAAGTGTCGGTAGTGAAGATGAGAGCGCGTAGCGAGCAGTACGGAGCGAGCGCGGGCGCCAGAAGGCCATCGGGCATGTTCTTTAATTTAATCCTCTCAGTAAAACGCCCCTCGAGTATCGCTCCCGAGACGCTTCAACAGACGCGTTTCACAATTCCATTACTACACCTAAGAGTTGTTCGCGGAGAATTCTGCACAATGGGTTATTCGAGCCTCGCTATCGAGCATAAAGAGAATACGCCCCGTATTTTATTCACAGAAGAGATGTATTTACAAGAATTTTGAAAAATATGTACTATACATATGAGCTTTCTTGAGTTTTTGATACATTTACGAGTCTAGATGTTTTATAGATGCTCTTAATGTTATTAAATTGTTATTATACGTATTAAAATTGTTCTGTAAAACGAAATGTGTTTATATCACACATAACATAAGTCAGTACTTCCCGAGGGACGTTTGGTAACGCTCATAGAAAAAATGCCAAACAAAATAACGTTGGTTCATAATTAAGAGGCGATATACATTTAGTTTAAAAAATGTTTCGAATCATTTCTTTTTATTGCAATAAATCAATAAATAGTTTTTTTTTTAAATAATATGTTACTTCATGTCATATTATATTGTTTTATATAATGATATGGTATCTGTTGTGATTTTATTTACAAATGATTGTAGTTACATTGACTATAATACAAAAACAAATAATTTCTCGAAACATACGGACGAACGTAAATGTTTTCTAATTTAATATCCTCAGTTTACGATGGACGCAGTAACAATTCAATTGAAGTCTGTAAATAACAAAGCAATGGTGAAATGTTTCGTGGCGAAATATTCTTGTCAGACAACTAGCAAATATAAAGAGACGTAAAAAGGAGACAAACGGAGGGCGGGCGGCGGCGGCGGGCGGGCGCGGGCGCGGCGCGGGCGAGTGGCAATAAAGAATATCGTTCCGTTTTACGTTCGCTCCGGATAAAGTAAGAGGGATTTATTTCCACAGACGTATTAATGTGCAATAGAAACATCCATCGCGTGTTAACCAGCTCTTTCAATTCTGAAGACGACGCTTGTGACTGAAATCGGAAAACCACAAAATTTTTATTACAAGTTTATTTCTCTCAGTGGTGTCATAAATTGGACATGGTTTATTTCTTTCGCGGCGACATGACGTGCCATTGCGCGAATTTGCCTTATTTTATCACATATGCTTCGGAACAACTTCTTCCCGTTAATATTACTTCAATATTAGTAAACATTAGAGCTAAGTTCACCTAAACGTAAAGGATTACATGAAGATCCGAACCGCTCTTCGTTCAAAAATAAACCAGTATTATCCTTATACATATTTATAACTAAACAACTTTCCTTTTGTTGTTTTCAAGTGGCTATCGTTTGAAAATTAAATAAGACGGCATCCCGCCACGTGGACCTGACCGTGAACGCATTCTGTGTACTTTTTGAATTTAAAGAGTTAATTAATGTTCGGTAGCAAAACGAAGGAAAACGGCCAAAGCAATAATTAATTCAACTGAAGAACGCGAATGCCAAATGGAATTGTTAAACGATATTTTAATTATACTGTGAAAAGTATTTGGGAATGTAAATATTTGAAGCCCCTGTCTCCAAACGGCAATTAACGTAAGAATCTCTTTGAAATCCTTCGTCAATTACAATGCTGTTTGCGGGCGACGAGTCCAATTTGTAAACGGTGGCGACTACTTTCTAACGACGAGCGCCACTTCGCCGACGGCGCGGCGAGATTTTCTCTAGAGATTTGTCATTTGACCCTCTTGCCATTGTCCGCGGACGTATCTCCTAGTTTCGTCGTAAATTTAAACGTCAGAGCAAACCTCTGTCTACTTTATCAAATGTCAAATTTCCGTCTCCGAGGTTCGAGTGCTCTTATTGTGAGGCGCGAGACGAGCTCGAGATGGATCGCGGCCACGACGGCGCTGGCGTTGTTACGTCGAATATTTTCAGTGTCCGAATCACGGTCGTAATTTATCGTTTTAAAATAAATCATCCATTGAATTTATTGGCATACGAAAAATCTTACTATTTTTTCCCTAAGAATTTTCCTCGGCGTTCGGAAAGCGAGAATATCTTTGATCTCAGAATCGGTAGGACATAATTTCGCGCCGCCTCCGATGGACCTGAACAAATTATTTGACCTCGCATCGCGGGATTTTTCATTCGTAACGAACGAGCTGAATAGCTGCGGAGAATTTCTTTCTTTTTATTTGATAAATTTCAGACCGTACTATGATACCATACCTTTAATAAATTATACATTTTTTTTAAATTTTGTTTTTTTTAGCCGAATTTTGTCTACAACAGCCGACAACCACGGCCAAACGCCAAACGCTGAGTAACGACCAAAGGATTGAGTTCTATTTCGTGCGCTCTCGGTTTCATTTTGTGAAATAATATTTTTTATGTGTAATATAAAAGGTATTGATTTCGCGCTCAATCGTTTTATATGATATTTCCAGAGCGGTGTCCTCGCCATTCTCCGCGTTATCGCTTGAGCGTGAATATTCTGAACCCTCTCTGGCGGCAATATTTACCGACTGGATGAAACGAGCACACATCGAAATCACTTCGCTAATGTACCGACCGGTGAGCTCTCCCGGTGTATTGTCGCCACCTCCGTTCGGATACGTCGTGGAATCCTCGCGCTCGCGAGGATGCGAGATGTACTTCAGATCATGTCTTCATTTCGTTTATAACTAAACATGGTACTAAAAACTAATACATGATTGGGGAAAACATATTGTGATATTATGATTACGATGACGATCTGCTGAAATCTCAACCGAGTCCTCCCCGAGCCCGGGCGGTATATGAGAGGGATATAAAGAACTAATGAACAAGCTAAATGAAATTGTGTTCTTGTAATGAGCACGCTACTTATTAGCGAGCTCTTTGATAGTATCGACCGTATGACGACATAATTAGTTTTATGCCTTTTCGGTCGTAAATACAAACAAAACATCTTCGAGACCCCACGCAATAACAACATTCTTTTCATCTGCTCTATTTCTATAGCATGTTCCTAGAAATTTTATTTCTCTTAACCTTTAGGCTCTCTTTGCGTGTGATATACATAGTTTGTTTCGAGACTTTTGTGCTGTCATTTTCATACCTTTACTATCATACCTCATATCCGTAAGCGAGAGATCATCTGGACCTCAAACAAGTATTCCCAATATCCTTCACATCAATTCGAAAGCATTCGACCCGACGCTACCTGAGTACCCGCTACCTCATATCCATACTTTTGCCCGACTCTAGGGTCTATTGAAAAATACGTCTCGGGAAATATTTTGACAAAGTGATATTAGTGAGGGTCCCGAGGGATTCTCTGTATTCAGTAAGCGAAAGCTTCGATATAAATATATTTGTACATAAATGTAACATGCGGACAATTTTATTCGCGTGATTTTTAATGGTGCATCGTACGGGGTATTAAACATCGATGCAGTTTAACCAATTTATGAGTATTCCTACCGGCGAGAAATAAGCACAGCCGCGTGTGCGCGAGCATGAGATGAGATTCAACCATTTCACATATTATTTTACAACGAGGCCGAACTGTTGAATACGACAGGTATTATTATTATTAGTGGTATTATTACGACGTCACCTGCACAACAAATACAAGTATAGTCTTACAGTATATTCCAAATGTAATTCTTTATATTACCGAATAGGTATTTTTCCACATTTTATACATTCGTTAAGTATTATATCCTTATTTTCAAACCGATATCAATATTTCTGATGATACACGCCCGTCGCCTATAGAGATCGGGACTGATACGAGAGGTCGTTTAGTGCTAGGCGGTTCGGGTGAGGCCTCCGTCGGGTGATATATCAACGGTAATGTACAGGGTAGAGCGGTGTGCAGCGCCCGCCGCTGTGTAAAAAACAACTGAAATGTTTTCCTGCGCAATAATAACTTGTTGCTCCGCGTCACTCACTTAGAATTCAAATTTAATGCAATTTGTCTCGATCGGCCGTAGCAAAGGTGATATTTTCAGAATGAATCGTAGGAGACAAAAGCGATTGTTATTTTTCCCGTTACCAAACTGCAATTACATAAAGCCGGGTACGACCTTTTTGGACAGGATCTATATGTGTGTGACGAACTAGTACTTCCTTCCGGTTAACCTGCGGACAGAGTATTGTAGCCACGGTCCGCACCACTCGTCCAACAATAGTGCCGTTCGAGGCCAGCAAACTACCACCTCTACACGTCGTCTGGTATTTTTGATGAAGCTCTTCTAATTTCTCTTCTACTAGCGGAATAGGTACTTGGAGAGGTTTGCGGTGTTTAAAAGAGTTTGAACGTCTCTTTGGCTACGACGTCCGCAATAAGTATCGCTTTTGCTACATTAATATGCAAAACTCATCCAGATGATCGTTCACTCGTCCGCGGTCGAACGGCTCGGGGAAGCATGATGTCCGCCACCGCGGTCGTTACAAGGGAAAATATGAGATATGTTCTCAAAAATATTTTCTTACAAGCAAAATATGTACTAACACAATACGTCGGCCATTACTTCCAGCTCCCGTACAAGAAATACACGGACGCAAACGTAAATAGCTTTTTGATACACCCTCGTGAGCGGGGGCAGGCCGACCCTCGCGCCTCGCTGGCTTCTGAATAATTGGTTGTGCTTTTGTCATTATTATTGTATACGAATATTTCATGAACGCATATTTTCTTCTATGCCTATTCATATAATCGGTGTATTGCTATATTTAATAGAAATCTTGTTCAAATAAAGCTTAAATAAGACGTCATATATTGTTCTGATCATACATGACAGTACGGACTCCGTATCAATATAAGTACTTCGTTTTCATATTCAAATACAAAACATGAATTGTCAGTTGCCTAAACTGGGCGAGAAACAAGTGAACTATCCTGGTAATGATCCTGGCTTACTACACACTGGTATGTATTAGGAAACATATTTACTAATTTCATGAAAAATTAACAGATCATATGATGTCATAGTCAAAGAGACAGGCGCAGCCTTTGAAACTAGTAGCAAGGAGACTCCTGAATTGTGGATGAAACACGTGTTTCATTGATATTTTAAAATATTTTAATTCAGCAATGTCGTGTAATAATCTCGGTCGTTATCACTGCACAGCAGCGGCCGAGCCGCGTCGGACTCCCGGGGTTGCTAACTTGTGACATTTTGACGCACCCCTTTCTCGCGGGCTCCGTCCAGTGTGACACGTGATGGGCTAAACGAGCCTTCCCAGTACCGTTGTTTACTTAAAATTTACAATTAATTTGAACAATATTATAATACAATACTCTGTTTGTGATACAAACACAGCAATTGTATTCACACTTATTCAACTCGGACAACGTTTGAGAACTGATCAGATATGATATTTTAATAGGGGTACTTGGAACGAAAAGAGTATGCTCGGTGACCCGCCAGTTACCTGAACTAAGAATATCATTGTTATTAACACACGTCACAAAAGTCACATAAGTGGGTCACACAGTTAAAGGGCTGTAGCCCTCGCGAGGGTGTGTGCGGGCGTGTATGTTAAGTGAAGCTGGGTAGTCGGACATTGCGTGGTCGAGAGTGACATTTTTTGACGAATGTGTGTTCAGCTCGGATAATGCATTCATCAGGTAGTCTAGAAAATCTTCGAATAAGGGAAATTCTTGTCTGAAATCTCGGGGTTCGACTTAACATTTTCGACCATTAGTGTATTAGACTATGCGTCTCTTTACCTCCAGAGATCGATTCGGGCCCAGCATTGGGATGGTAACAGGTCACGGCTTAAGAACTTAAACTATTGCCTTCACATTTTATTTCTCCGCGCTGCACTCAACAAAATTAAAATCGATGTACTCTTCAACATTAACCGTTGACTGGATATTGTCTGCCTAATTATCCCGATCTTTTCTTATTAAATTATAAAATCTTGATTTCGAACCTCTCAACACTGAGGCGGATATTATATAGTAACAGCAGTTTATATAACATCTGTTTTTATCTTCTCGAAGTTACGGACGGTCAGTCGAGATTTTTATGTATATAGATAGGCTCATATCACAGGCTCATATCCGGCGGATGACAGATGACACATCGCAACCCTTTGGATTAACCTCGTTACGCGGGGGCGGGGGGCGGGGGCTCCGCTCACATCGGCTTACGTATTATAGTACTTACCCTCGTGTGTCCGGGTGTCTGTAGGCAACCTTACGTCGTGCACTATACATAATGTTCAATATAAAAAAGAATACGTTTCTTTCTAAATATTGAATCACTATTACGACATGTAGGGTCAGTTGTATTGATCATGAGCTATTGGTAGCCTCTTATCAGCAATTGGACCTTTAACCCATCTACTACTTTCCAAAGCAGCGTTTGAGAAAAATCCACCCTTAAATATGTTAAAACTGTGATCTACAGAATTACAGTGTATTTACTGTGCTAGCGTTGACCGAATGCTCACAGTTGCATGAAATCGATCGCAAAACTCATGAAGCATGTAGTATACTCGAAACTGGAAACTTTTAGCAAAAATTCGGTTATCTCCAAGCCCGCACCGTTGTCTGTGTGTCGGTAGATGTAATAAATCCCTTGAGACCCTCGCTAATATCACTTTTTCGGATTTTCCCCGAGATGTCCCTATTACTGGCACCGATGGTCCCTGTCAGGATTTATGTGAAATATATATGCACCGGTTGGAAGGTAAAAACGATTTTTACTTAAATATTTTTGCTTTATAAAAGTGACATGTAAAATGGGACACGAAAAAGTCTGTCCCGAGCAGATAGCTGGCGTGCGTACATTTATACCGTCTATAAATTCAAATTGTTTATAAAACACGCCCATACTATCCTACACTGTATGTGCTAACATTATACACAATCGTACCCTTCGCTACAGCCATCCACTGAAACTACAATTCACTACTCGACAATAAAGAACCTTTCTCTTAGGTACAGTTCATATAAAATTTATAGTCAATTTATTTGAAATGTCATATTGAGACGTCTTCCGCATACAAAAGCGGCTTATCAGTGCCCGCGTCTTAGAACGTCTCGGACAGAAACTGCGCAATACATTTGAGGAAGAAATATGAACAAACTCACTTGGAGCGTAAAGTTTTTCCCGAACCCAACGGCGAGGTAGGCTGAGCTTTAGTGTTTAAGAAAGATCACTCAGCCTCAGCGTCGACAGATAGCTTTAAAAAGGGTTCCTATCGTAATCTGGAAAGATCTACAGTAGCGGCTGCTTTAGGAATAAGGACTCCTTGTGTGCGCTTACATTAGTGGTGTGCAAATCCCATGTGCAAAAGCTTCAATTTGCTCAGCAGCGGAAAATAAATGTATCGATAACATTACCGATTTCTATTTTAATCTCTGCCCGTTCTGGACGTGGCGATCCTACAAAATCCTCGATAATATCACTTTGTCAAAACGTTTGCCAAGACGTATTACTGGTCCCTTCTTGGGTTTAAAAACGGTATGCTTACGAGACTTTAGGTAAGTAACTTTGCAGCGAATATTTTCAGTTTGATGAGGCGGTCTAAACAAACAAAGGGTCCAAATGATCAAGGGCTTCACTCGATGTCGTGTTTGTAGTTCTGTAGTCGGCTCCGAGGACTACGGCATCATTGTACGGACGCTGCTCTTCCTTGTTTATTGGCAGTGACATTACAACCTTTTCTCATATCCCCTACCTTCAAAATATACTACCACGCTGCCCAGGGTCAATCGATGGAGCATCGGTTTTGTGGCCGAGATGTCCTTCTAATTTCTAATACATGTTAAGATAGCAAACGATTTCAAGTGAGATTGGCATTTCACGTTTGTCTAAATATGTCTATGAATTTTTAACAGTTGTTATTACTTCATTTAAGTTTCCGATTTTCATGAACAGACAGATGATATTGGTAATACAGAATGCTACTAAAACATACCAATGATATCTTATTGATAAACCAAAAGCTTCAAAAGCTGACTGAAGTTTCTTAAGTGTACGTAGGGATATACCCACAAATCCTCAAATGAATTTGAATTTGGTTCATAAAGATATTGAAGGCCACATTCGGATAAATTCCTCGACATCGATACCGACCGGGCGGGGAAATGGACCGGATGTGACGTCGCATGAATTATATCAGGGCCGTGCGGAATAAAGGCAAATGGAATGGAACTCAATCCTTTAGCCGTTAGTCGGCGGTTAGTCAAACCAAACGGTCATGAGCGTCACGAAGGGGCTCATTTGCAGATCGTCGGTATTGTACTGCTGTACGCAGCCTCCTGCACTATCTGTTAACCTGTTAACA
The DNA here is from genome assembly GCA_018245675.1 of Agara michaeli. NCBI lineage: Eukaryota > Metazoa > Arthropoda > Insecta > Lepidoptera > Hesperiidae > Agara > Agara michaeli. The sequence continues at coordinate 2,773 of DWDX01000660.1, read as the reverse complement.
ACAAGATACATTTAGATAACCCTGTATGAATTGAAGCTCTTTCCCGATATAAATAACGCACTACATTTTAGTGCATGCTATGCGTACCGATGCGAACAGCAATGCTTCTAGTATAAACATAACGAGTATTTCAATTTGATGTGCACATGGCGGTTCCATGATGTATTCAAAAGGATTTTTTAATTAACCGCTGTTTACATACAAAGCAGTATAATTTACAAACGTGTAACCTTGACTTGATTCTCTAAATAAATCGCCTCAATTCTTCGTCATTCGCACGAACACAAAGACATCGATTGCCCATTTCCATAAATTAAATTAAATTCTTTTTCTTAATCACTCAAATATTTGCTCGCCGCTGCGCGTAACTTCTTTTTTACTCGGCACAAAGGGACTCATTGGAAAGCCTTCGAGCTCCATTCTTTATAAAACTCACTGAGCGACTCATTTTACTGACTCCAGTACGGTACACTTTTTACTCGGGACTCATTATTTCATTATATTAAAAGCGAATGTCTCCTTAAATATTTTTACAATATATGTCGGATCTGTGGTCATGAGTACAGTCTTTGACTGATACACAAGCAGGGTCATGAGTATAGTATTTACATTGATACACAAACGTAAACAAGAAGTGGGGCATACTCAGATATAAAGGCGCCGCTGCGCTGTCTTAGGGATTCGTTGGTGAGGATTCGTCGTGAGCAGTCGTCGGTAGTCGTGAGTCGGCAGTCATTCATTCTGTCATTTGGTGTTCTTGAGACGTCACACGGATCGGCCGAAAAAATGGCGGATATAGTCGTACTTTGTGTAGTGTCGATCGGTTATTTTGGGGTGTATCCGAAATATAGGTACACTTAATTCAATAATAGCGTTTAGGAATTAAGTTTCTTTGAAAAACATAAAGAAGATTTAATGAAGTCAATAACCTTTCTTGTTTTGAACTTGTCAAAAACCGGTCATAGCGCCCAGTAGTATTGTTATTTTTTCAATCTTTTCATTTATCATTCTGCTGGTGGATACTTGTGTTCTATCAAAGTGACAGACTTCCCCCTACGACGTTTTATGAAGTATATTACAATCCATGAAAATGTGGAACCGTTTGAGTGGGCACCGACACCCCGCGCCCGGCGCTCGGGCACTTTCAACCATCACCGGAACCTCTGTCCGTATTTCATAATCATGCCAATATTTAAAGTCGCTGGCATGATAATGCGGTATTATCCAACTCGGGCCGTACATTTACATACTGATGCCAAGCTTGGTGTTGCGAGCTTACACAGTTAGATTACTTTGGAGACTGTCAGCGTTCTGAGTAATAACGAAGAGGATTTTGCAGTTTGCGTGTTGACCTCGGAGGATAACGTATGACGGAGGTACCCGCTCGCGGCGATTGGCTCGGAACGCCGGGATGTGGAGAAACTTGATTAATGTATATGTAATTTAAAATGAACGGTTACAAGCCTCTATCGGAGGTTGCATTTCACTGTCGCCAGCTTCTGGCGGTCATGTCGGTTGTGACTTACAATTTGTGGACGTTAAGTAGACATTACTGTGTTCAAATTGAGTCCTATTTCTGTGTAATGAAATTGAAATCAATTTTACACAAAATACATAGGCATATTTGAACGCGAATTTATGAAATGTTTCCAAACAACTAAACGCGAGGCTTTTGAAAAGTTTATTCCTTCGCGAATTTTCAGTGAAAAGTACCTGCACATATGGAGATCTATAAACAGTCCCTGAACAATTATATGTCTCACCGCAAACCTCTCACGTTGAACCCGTATTATGTATGATCGCACCTAATTTACCCAAACGGCCCAGCGACATTCGCCGGGGCCCGCCGGGCGCCGGGCGACATGTAACCGAGCCGCTGCCCTCGGGCGAGTTGTATCGAGAGCGAGCTCCGCCCGGCGGGCCGCGCCCGCGGCGGGGATCGTTGTGAACGTGTTCATATCCGTTATATAATAATTGCTTCAGTTTACAACAATATGAGGAAAGAAAGGTAACACTTTCGTGTTTCGATCAGCGACAACCGTGCATTTTAAAAATTAATGGTAAAAAATCATTTTTCAAATAAAATTTATACATGTTCTTAAAACCCATCAATCTATCACACGATTTCTATGATAGTAGCGATCCTCCCCGGTTTCACACGGGTGCAATAAGAATCTTTAAAAACTGCTTCGGATCGGATTTGAAAATCGGCTGAATTTTCGAAGGTTACTTCCTACATACGAACGCACTCACAAACGTAACCGCTTTATAACATATACAGGATACATAAGATCTCGTGACGAGATTGTTGCTCAGTGAGGGGCGAGCCTTATCCGAATTGTGATAAGTCTCTGTGTAGCAATTAGCGAGACACGGCCGCCGGCGGATTTCAATTAATGGCTGCGAATCGATACAGAGAGCATGAACTGCTCGCTGCTACCAAATTGATCCAATTTCAGATCCACCTCCGAAACCGTCAGTTTTTCGTAAAACTGAATAAAAATTGAAAAGTAGAGGTCGCAGGCGTTCCCTATTTGATATCTGGTCCCACGTGACGAGACGTGTTGATGTTCGCTCCTTCAAACGACGAGACCTGTTAATTACTACTTCAGCGTATTTATTTCCAAAGACTTTTCAGTAATTTTACATATCTAAGTAAAACACCTTTTTAAGGGTCGATGGCTCGATTCCCACTCAGGGCAAATATTTGTGTGATGTATGTTTGTATATATGATTATATGATTATCTGGTCGCGACAGCACAGGCTCTGCCT
>DWDX01000659.1:0-24026 GCA_018245675.1 Agara michaeli | reverse complement strand
AACTGGTGAATTGTGGGGGTGTACTACACTCCTCTGCCTACCCCTTAGGGGATTACAGGCGTGATGTTACGTTAATCGTTTTTATATCATTTTTATATTACGCATCATAGAGAATAATTATAAATTATTACGATACTCATTTAGATAAGAGGGTTTTTTAAACTGATTTGAGGTTCATACCAATTATATTCGCAGATAGACAGTCTGTTACACTTACGAATTATGTATAGCCTTAAAATAATTATTGGAATGAGAGCCTTTTCGTATAACCAGTGATTCGTATGCCGGTCACTCTACAAGGGTTTCAAGTTCCCTTTCCGTCCTGTGCAGACTTTTGATGAATCGATGAATAAACTAGCTTACTTCATTGAGTGTATGTATTGTACCTTATGATGAATAAAACGATTTGAATTTGAATTTGAATTTGAATCCGTGTAGGAGGCACTTGCGGGAGGAAGAACTCAAAGTCAGAAACTTTCTCATGGTTCCTAATGAAGGATTGGAAGTGTCGTGCGTTGTTATGATTCACTTTAAAACGTCAAATCACGCTGACATCATTGTAATTATAATCGTTATTATTACTTGAAATATACAATATCTAAGTTGTAGTGAAAGTTAATTAATATATTAGTTACTAAATTCAACTATTCTGAAAATGGGATTGTATCCATTTATAAGAGAAAACTTGTCTCGTCACATGTGATGAAAATGTCGGAATGGTTAGTTTCAAGTGAATTTTTTGCTCGTAATTCTTCGTCTAACTCGGTTATAATATCCTGTCAGTTTTTTCCATTTATAGAGCTGGCTACGTTAGTTTTTACTTGGAACAGATTTTTTGTCAGCGTTAAGAGTATTTTGCAACATGAGCAACATTTCTGCTACGTAATTAAGTACTTTTAGTATCAAAGCAACATCAAAACTAGCATTTTACCTTAAGACATGCTTTTAAACACACTTTTCATGTAAAATAAATGTACGTTTCCTTAAGGAGCCGTTTTATAGTGATCACTTGTAACACTACAACCTTGAACGTTACCTCGTATCCATAATGTACCATTCTCACGATCTATACGTATTATAGTTTTTTTATCAATGTGAGTGTGTTTATAATTCAAATTAAATGGTTTTTCTATTCTAAGTCAATTTTATCGTATTCCATGTATTAAATGAACTGACTGACCTGACACGACATTGCTTATAATGTAGGTACGTACCTACCTACTTATTTTAAGAGCCTAATACTCTATTTTCGTGAATACTCATGAGATATTATATTTAAAAAGTGTAAAGGCTTAGTGCATGTGTTTTATAAATAGTGTGTAAATGTGTGTGATAATTGTGTAATTGTTTTGTAACAAATAGGTGGAAAGTTTAAAAAATCAGGTTTATTTTTTCTAATACAAGTAAAATATACTATAATTATAGCATCAATTTGAATTGATACTATAAATACATGAAAGCGACAGTGAAAGAGAACGTTCATAGCGTTTTCTAAGATGCGCGAAGTCTGCCAACACGCACTGGCCCAGCGTGGTAGGGTATGTTCTCGTTATTTGCATTCCTGCAGGAGAACCGTGTCTATGACTGAATTCTTCAAACGATTGACGGTGAAAGTTTAGCACCAAAAACGTACTTTTGTACGGTATTAAAAAACATGTTTATTGGTAAAAAGTTCAATTAACATGTGTTTAAATGATAACAGGAGGCTATGAACATGCTTTTCATGTACGACTGGAGTCTGGAACCACACGCTTACCCTCGAGAATTGTATTTTATTTTGCAATATTTTTAAGCACATCACACAAATTTGTTTAATGTCAGCTGCAGTTTAAGCGTGTTAAGTAATGAAACGTTCAGAATTTATTTCTTTGTGAGGAATAATTTTACTCCCAAAGTGACTTTATTCTTATGTGTAATTTAGGTGTATTACCCATAATTATGTATCTTGGAGTGCACAAGCGAGTTCCTAATGGGGGTTTCTTTTACAGGATTTAAAATTCCGCGATGTGGGCGCTAATAGCTCTGGCCGTGGTGGCGGGAGCCTCGCGCGCTCACTCCGCGGGCTACTGTTCCACCAATAACTTTCTAACGAACTCGTCGTGGATGCACTTCACCAAGGAGCCGGTCCCACACGAGTACGGCTTCCAGGATAAATTCAAAAGCATCTACTGTTGCGTCAAAGGATACAGAAGTATCGAATGGTAAGTGAGAATTTAAAGTTATGCGCTGATCAGAATGATACTCACGCCATTATGATTGCCATGTAAAACGTTTTTCGATGAACAATGCGCAGGTGCGGGGACGCCGAACATAAAAACTCTTGGAAGTTTCGTCCATTGTGTTCGCATATAAAATGATAATCGCCTTTACTGACATAACGTCTCAGTGCTGTTGCCCGTGAGACGTGCACTCCCTTGAGAATATGTAAAAATATGTCTCAAACGCATTCGTCAAGTCCGATTCTAATCAATATTGAAATCAAGTCAGATATTTTGACTTTAAAATATTGTTTTTTCTCATACCATGAAATCGCACGGTGCAATATTAGGGAAAAATTACGTTTCGAGTTATTAGATTATTAGATTAGATTAATAAATAAATTTATTAATAGATGAGAAATAAGCATGTCCCTTAGGTTATAGATTTACAGCTTAAACGCGTAATAATATATTTATATCGAAGTATGTAGATCCTAGCGTCTTGATACACAGAACAGAAGTAACAAATGCAAATGAACAATTGTAACAAGTTAATTTACTCGTTTATGCATTATTAATGACTTATCAATATTGAATGCCAGACTATACACGTACATATATTGTATATGTTTTATGTTTGCATAAACTGGTAGGTAAATGGGTGCCCTGGCCACGTGAATTTAAGTTGTAATAGCAACGTATAGAAATCGTTAGGCGGCTTTAAACACTACGTTATAATGTATTTATCAGTCAGACGCGTGGCCTGGCTCAGGCCTGAGACACAATGTTTCAGGACAGAGTAACATCATGTCTTCAGATCGCAAAGTAAATATTTGGTTATGCAGTTCAGTAATAGAAATACTTGTTACTATAGTGATTTGAGCGAACCACAATAAAATCTTTTACCAATAGGTACCAACATCATTTTACGGAACGATGTTGATTATGTCTTGTTTACGAATAGCCTAATTAACTTCATACCATTGAGAATATTGGTCTATTAGAGATGATCACAACCGTTGTGCTTATGTGTTAGATATTTAGAAAATTCAATCCTAAAACCGCGTTGGCGACTCCGCGGTAGTTGTAAATACGAGTACATACATTACATAAGAGGATGTTCAGGCCACGGGAATTACCTAAAGTGGACCCAATTTACTTTAAAATTATACATCGTCGTGTTGTTATTATATCGAAGCAGTTTTTTAAGGTATAGATTGTAGATATACATTTGTTGTTATCTAAGATTTTTATACTAAACTTAAAGTTTGACTTCAAGCTTTTTATACTAAACTTAAAGTTTGACTTCAAGCTGAATAAATATCTTTCCTCAAAGAAGAGCGAACTTAAAACATGTTCGATACTATATATTTGCAGTGATTAAATTTTCACATCTTAGTTTGTAATGCTAGCGATCTATCTAATATATGTATGTGTAATATTATATACGTATGTATGTTCCGATGTTTGTACGATACTTGTAATACACGATTCCTCAATTGATATCTGACGCAACAATAGTCAGTACTAAATCTACTTTATATAGGTAATATTCCCTTTAATGTGAACTTTTTTCTCTGTTTATTCTATGTACACTTTGTTTTATGTGTATATATGTATATTTATTAGCTATCTTGCCCGTAGTAAAAGACTTTTGGTAGAATTATTGCGATATTATTTTATTACACGAACACATTCCGATAAAGATAATAAATACATCGAGTATATAATATAAAGTCTTAAGATCTACTTTATTCGTCCATATCAATCATTCGAAACATGACTTGAACAGTACACCTGTGTAGGGATAAGTAATTCTAAGAAGTGCTGATTGTTCTTGTTACACTGATACGTGTCACCGTCTGCGCTCGCCTGCACGATATCGATTACACGCATCGCAATATTTTAGCCACAAAACATATCCATTGGCACAGCATCTTTCGTTACAATCATTTTTAAGGTTGTTATTTGGCGAGCAATATCCATCGCAATCCGTCGGGCGGACGCATCTGATGTGTAAATCTAACTGGCCTACTATTACAGTGGTTTCAAAACGAGCGCTTCGATTTGCCGGTCCGTCTTACATACAGGCGACAAAAAAGGTAGTTACACTCGCCAATGGCCCAGAGACACGAGTCATCGAGCCAACGAGTATTACCGTTGGCTCACCGGCTTGCATCTTCGTTTTTTTAGCACCTTCAGTAGTTTCAGTCAGGCTTCCCCGTCTCTGTGTCGTGTATGCGTGCTTTTGATAATGATCACTAATGTTCTATTTTTAAATCCTCCCAAGTAATTATCTATCTCTGTCATTTGCGTTCGTATGGTAAAATAGATATGCATGGTTATATCTTTGTAAACTGTATTGTCGAATAATCATTTGGCCACGAACATTCGCAATGGCCCGGTATCCTTGTGATTCTAATCATACATATTCTGGAAGTATGTTATGTATTGAAGTATTAAATTCATTTGCGTGACTCAGTGCGCCTATGATATGGCATGTGAGGCACTAGGCCGACAGACCGAAAGGATTATGTCATTATCCACTTGTTCCAACTTGTTGTACATTATCTTATTTACTATGTAATCAGATGCCTACACTACTTACCGGTGCATGTGGATAACATTTAAAATACAAATGAATATTCGATCGTGTAAAAAGATATTGATCTGACAAATAACTAATAAGCTTGACATAATTTTAGGCGGGCGTTGAATATCTGACGGGTTTAATACAACAGCCAAATTGTTGCAACAGTCAATTTGTGCAAAAATGACATTCAGTATGTATTGAAGGTTTTTTTTCTGAATCTTACAAAATTAATTAAAAAACTTTAAAAAATGTACTCTTAAACACGTTAATACTTAATTAGCTCTGTCCATTATAACTAGCTTTATTTAACAACTATTCTATAATCCATCTTAAACATTTAGAAATATTAGAACATAAACCATTATTGTACTTATGATATTAGAATATAATTTATTGTAGTAATTGTAAGCAGTACAATAAATTAAATTCTCTGCCTGATTTTGTTCCATGAAGATCAAATCCAGAGAGCTCATAAAAAGTAGTTAGTACAAACGAATTCTGCATTATTAATTTCGAAGTCAATCCTTTAACTTAACGCTGTCACAATAATGAGAGATCATACAAACAAAGAAACTCAGTCGCTAACTCGAATTAAATCATCAATTATTCTTAATACACACAGATACATGTAAAGTCGATTTTATCTCCGGCGGCACCGGCAACAGATGTGTGCTCGATTCCATTATTTGTATCTGTACAGTCGTTGCCTCAACCCAATAATAATTCTTAGTAAGCAGTGATATTTGATAACCGTAATATTATATTTTCTAACAATAAGCGGTGCTAGCGAACGAATGCTTATTAAATAAAATTACGAGGACAATATTTAAAATAAACACTATTCAAGCGAATACGAAGAAATGTATTTTATGCCCCAAAACAGTCACTAACCTAAGCTATTGCTTGACTTCCGTGGCCTGCAGTTATCAATTCGCTCTCACTATATATGTATAGTACGCGTGTGTTACTTCATTGACATGAAGGAAGTCCGATGAGTTTATGTATAGGAATTCGCGTGCTTGAATATCTATCGTTTTTATTATGTTGAATCAAACGTTGTTAATACCACTTAATATTTGCCCGGCGTCCGTGCTTCTACGCGTGGGGTAAGTTCTCGAAACGTGTTGGGGTACTGCGAAATGTACGTCATTATAACGCCATTATATTATGACAGGTTCACGCATGTGTAAGTTCATTTACCGGTAGCGTTTCTTGGAACATTGTCACTTGCGAGTGTTTTTAGCGGAATCATTACATACCTAGACGGTCAAGGAACCATATCGGGTACGTTCCATATCGCGATCGGGGCTGCTGCGTGTTAACCTTATCTATATGGGAAATAAATGAAAACGTCGTAGACAGATCGTTCTCTTGTATAATGGATGCGCTAGTGTGGAATCGAGAGTAAAGTGACCGGTCCGTCATAAATCCATTGCCAGCAGCCCGTCGGAACGAGTTGTTGGAACCCGGGAACTTTATTTTATTATCCCACTTTTACTTTTATGTCTCGCGTCTCGTCTCTAGTGGACCTTAACTGCAACATATCAGATTTTACTATCGAACGATCGCATCCTGTTCATTCTTTCGGTATGTCAAAATTGGCTTCCCAATAAATCAATCTACTACGATCGAGACCCGATTTAATAACGTGTTAGCGATCGGTATTATAGCCCTGTTCGTGAAGGTATTTGTTGTATTTCCATACATTGTTTTATTGTTTATCTCGATTCTCATAGTTATATACTTTTTTTATAGGGCTCTAGATTTGTTCTTTAACAATTTCCAGATTTTTTTCAATGTGCATCCAATAAGCGAGTCGAGTTCGTTTAACTGGCCTGTACCGTTCTTTCCCCTCGTTATATAGTTGACAAAGGGCCTGGTGCCGATCGTGAATAGTACCTGGCCGGTCGCGAGCTGTATCTGCGAAGGTATCGCACGTCGCCGCAAACCTGTATTGTGGCGGTTCCCGGAAGGCGCTTTGTTGCGCGCCGCTGGCTGCCACTCCCCCCGTCCCCCATCGCCGTGCACTGCTCCACGGAACCAGCCAAGCTGCAAGCTGCTCGAGAACCTCACCTGTCTCTTTCTTACATCTTTAATTCTATTGTTATCGTCATATCCCACTGATACCTATTTAAGTAGGTAGTGATTTACTATTACAATTGATTTATTTCATATTCCGTTACTTTTTGTGTGTACGCATCTGCCAAAACACTATAGAGTATTTTATTGTCAGTGTCATGGTGCTTGTGTGTGCTGCGCAGTGCGTCAGATGGAAAAGTCTCAGTCTTGTGGGAGCTGTGATCACCTTTAAAATTTCGTCTTATAGCTTTTAGACATTATCATTTTAATGAAGATTCCATGTCAGGTATCAAAAGTATACCTATTATTTTAAATAAAATACGTTCAACTACTACATATAATGCTACAAATATTGAAATAAAGATACTTACTAAAATTATTGGTCACATTATGTGATGAAACATGTCTTCTCATAATATTTCTTTAACAATCACACATTAAATACATACAATGACAATGAAATCGTGACATCTGAAATATTTTCACATTTGTCGACGTTGCAAATGTTGACGTGTCAATACTGGCGTTTCCATTGACCGTTTTTAATACAATGCCCCTAATGAAGTGGCTATAAAATATACAAAACATCGAGAGACGTCCCGCTGAGTCCTCTAACAAAAAAAAAACCGATGGCTTGTCTTGACATGTTAAAACGACTCGATTTGTTGAGCCGATTTATTTTTCAAGTCGTATTTTACAACCGTCTACCGGCCCACCGCACGCAGGTAGGAACTACACTATGTTTAACAAATTCATTGATATCGTCTCGTAAAGACAAAGTGTCACACAAGCCCTTTTATTGGTTACTAATATAAAGAATATAACGTTTAATTAATATTACGTTGTTTCAGTGCTTTGATTGATTTTTAAATACAATATAATATGTATATGTATATTCTATATTGTATATTAACATTGGACGTATGATGACTTTTACTGATGGCGGTGCGGGGTGGTCGGTCGAATGCCGAAACGTTACTCTCACAATGGTCCCCTCGTTTATCTACCGTATGATCTTACCCCGCGACTTAATATTTTTTCCCGAAATGATTTTAGAATACAATACCTCAATAAATATTTTTTGTCCACATCTACCGTTGTTGTTGTTATGGGACAAAAGCTTGTTCGAACTAAACAAAGATCTCTATATTGAAGTGACTGGGGGATGTGCACGAAAAATAAATCATTTTGCTATTTCTGCTAAGATTTATATATGTACTTAACATTATTATTGCGATTTATTCGTATATGTGTGAACACATACTATTATATCTCCATATTATTAAAATTGAATTGTTATTTTATGTAAGTATATAATTTTAAAAATAAATAATAATCGCATGTATGTAGGGAATATTCCTTTGCTTGCTTTTTTCGTGTTAGCAGTTACCAAGATGATTTTATGTATTTATTATCCTATCTTACTTTATTCAGGTTTCCTGCGACAGGAAATGTCAACGAACTTATAACGAACACAAGCTCATTGTTCGGTTTCATTCATGATTTTCCACGTTTCGGTTAAAATTTTATGAATTAAAACATGCAGTTCATACAGATCGGACAGAATCATCCATTATTTTTGTCTAGATCAATAGAAACAATGAACGTTTTTAACATTGAAATTGATGCTATTGTTTTGTTTCGTTTTATTGCAACATACTAAATAAATTACCTATCGGTGCCTAGAATTTTCATTGTATTATTTCTCGAATTAAATTCGATGCGTAATTGAAACTAGTAATATGATATGTGGTGCGGACGGCTTGACGTTAGCTACTGCCTGTGCATTCCGAGAATAACAAGTCAATTAAGGACGGACCAATTCATTGCACTTCGATTTACCAGAATTATCTTTTAATGTAAACAATGTAAATCAATCTCAACTCGATGAAAATGTAGACTGTTTTTAATATCTTCCGATGTTTTTTTAAATTCTTCGTGGCTCGTTAACGGTGTACAGCTGATATAATCACATTAACACGTATTTTCTTGTCAGTATAACTCATCAAGGACTAATCGAAGTGACACGGTTAAATGCCACAACACATGAGTGGTGTCGTATGACGATAATGGCGTGTGAATTACACGCGAACGCAACCAAAATAAACCGAACAATCGGTAATGATTTGAAGCGGAAACGGCAGTTTGTTCAGATCGAATGATGGTCAGTGCATCTCGACGCATTCACACGCGTGTGTTTTTAGCGTCCAGGTTTCTATTCAAACAACATCTTGTTGACTTGCGCGGACGGATGATTTTGTGGTGTGGGCTCGATTTCATGTCACTTCATACAACCTTATGTCACGTCTACGTGCCAATGCTCAATTACGCGTTGCCAATCGCGTAAAAGCTAAATAGATGCATTATTTTTACGCTACAGACACAAAGCGCTTCAGCACCTACATTTAAAAATGTTGGTGAGCATATATACGCAAGTGTATTTTAATGTCACCTTTATTTTTATAAAGCCTAAGTATATTTTCGTATAATAGCTTGTGTACGATGTTCTCGGATGTTACAATACTAGCCTCGTGATCGAGTGGTTAGAGACACTGACTGCAAAACCGGAGGTCAATAGTTCTATTCCCGGCCAGGACCAACATTTGTGTAATGAGCACATTTGTTTGTTCTGTGTCTGGGTGTAATAAATATATACATATTACCTATAATATCATACGTTTATGTGTATCAACGATCCGGTTGGCGTAACAAAGGTATTTAATTGCCTAATTTGGAAACGGACAGCCGTGTATGGAATTATCCCAGTTAGTATTATTATCAGTATATAATTGAAGAGATTTTATCTAGCGTCATAGATAGTAACTTGAACAATCATGAACTTTTCATTTAATTTGCTACTCCATACACTTTATGTGTCAGCGTTTCCTAATCTTAGTAAGTACCTACGCAGATAAAATACTAAATATTTTAATTGAAGCTCATTTTATAAACATTTCCATTGTAATTAGAACGTAGAAGTTTGTCAATGCAACTTAACATTTGCGTCGTGCCTGCAGCAGTCTGACATTTGTCCTTTATCCGAGTATGCTTCGAGTGTGTTATCTATGTGCAAATGCTTATTTCACAAAACCCGTTTAAAATGTTCTTGGGTAATTCCCTATCCTATGATTCTATTTTTCTATAAATTCACGCTTAGCGATTGTTTTCAAGTATTTTTCGATAAAAATAATTTCAGAGTTGATCAGAAGGCCTAGGCAATAAAATAATGTAATAAATTATATGCTTGTTAAATTAAAGTTAGTCAGTGTGTACCTAGCTGATTGAAATTGGAATTTTGGAACATTGATATAATACTTTTTTCATTTTTATCATCATGCCAATTCACTTTAACTCCACGCTCTATAAAAATAGCCGTATGAAATTACAAAACACATGACAACAAGTTAATCGTATTTCAAGCTGCGATTCTGTGACACACGCTATTGTTATTATTGTAAGAGTGTATGTAATTGTGAGGACCACCAGGCGGGTGTCGGCGAAGAATGTCGCGTGGGAAATCCGATACGGATCTCGAGAGGGCATGAATGGAGATATTAGTGTACAGTAAACGGATCCGAGCTTTTAGTTTAACATCTCAAATTATATAAACGCTTCTGATTTAACATGTCAAAACTGATGATCGTCTATATTTACTGCATAGTATCTTAGTTTGCTGCCATTAGAAAGCATGTTCCTAACAATTTCACTGTTGCCAATCGTCTCGGGTTTCGTAAGTGAAAAAGAAAATCAGTAAAACCGGTCGTACTTCTTGGCAGCTTTACCGCTACTCTTACTTACGATAAGAGGAGATTGGAAAAAATTGTATTTTCGTATTATTTCCAAAAGGTCCAATATCAAAGACGATGTTTTGTAGCACGGCCTTACTAGAATACTCATACTAAAAGTAGTATCAAAACGAAAACCGCGTTTAATTGAAACCGCTATTTCTTATTTTTTTTGAATATAATATTTTATTTGAAATTAGCTGCTCCTCGGGTTTCACAGGCGTGGGTACTGTTTTTAGTTTTTAGTTTTCAGGTTAGCCTCCAAAATGAAATAAATTGACATTAACTTTTATAAAATAATAACCAAAGTTAGTCTTAAAATCAGGCTATCTGCCAATGAAATCAGACAATTTGACAATCAGACAATTTTCAAAATTGCATCTGTCGTAAGTACTATATATATAAATGTACTTTTTATATGCAAATGGACACTTCAATTTTATTATATTAGTAGTGACAGTATAAATATCTCGTCGTTAACATAGGTAGAGAGGTAGTCTTTAAAAGATTTATAATCCATGTCCAATATATACTCTCTGTTCAATTCTTAATCGTGTCAAGGAGATTTATTTCCATTGTGCGTGTGTTGAGAGGAATATACACTGCGAAAAGTATTAAATAGTTTGCTTGTACGTAGTATTTACTGAAATAATGATAACATGAAATGTTAGAATTGAAATAAATTCGTATACGTTATTGGTTTACGATAATATCAGGAATTATAACTAACTTAATAGATGACTTGTCTACGGATCCATTTACATTCTCAAAGAAGGTAGCTATGGTATATTCGTAGGTACTTGATCGATTCGCGTGGACGCCTTCGGAGCATCAATTCTTGAATATCGCATGATAATAATTCATGCAATAGTAGACATTGCACGGTCGTCGATTCGTATGGGTTTCGAGAAATATAGCGCTAGCTCGTTATGTCGCCGGTGCACGTTCGGCAAATGGCTTCATCGGGAAAATTAACATTCGGCGGGCATCTCGCGCCGCCGCCCCGCCCTCGGCCCGCGTACGCACGCCTGCCCACCTCTTGAACAAATATTGAACCTCGCTCTAGACCTCCGTCGAGGTGTCGCATTCTCAGTATCCGTAGACAAATAATATTTTTTCAGCCCACTCAAATGAATGGGAATTATTCCATTCACTCCTGACGTCCCGACCTAACATTCACGCAATCGTTCGTGATCGATTAGCGAGATGATAGCAACCAGACATCGTCGCTGCACGGCTGTATACGACACGGGCTTGTCGCGTTCTAGATCCGTAACGGTTTATACATAGCTATATACATATTACGAACATCACGAAAACTTTTTGTGCCTTGGTAATACTTACGTAATAATTTATATAAAGGCAAGCGTGATAAGGTTTTAGATCCGTAAGCGCTGTTTCCTGCAAGTGACTCACTGCGATCGCGAGACGTCTATCGAACATTTAAGGTTATACTAAAGTGTACATATGTATAAGGTTATATGTATAAGAGTCGTTCCCGTTCGCTTCACGGGGCGCAGTTTAATCATAAGATGTTTTCCTTGAAAACTTAAATATGTATAATGTTCTGTAGCATGTCTACAATCGTAAGGGACATTAAAAAAGTGATATCGAAATGCGTTGGATACCTTTTTTAGTTAAATCCTTTCAACCTTAGTTTGAAGTAAACACTACAATTAGTATCCATAGGCATATTTCTATAGAATTCATATTACATTATTCCCCTTTCATAAACGGAAAATTCCCAATGTGTCTCAGCTTGGCAGTTCTATTTGCACATGATAAGCGTCGATCAAAGTTATTTTTTTCATGTTATCCATTTCTGTGCAAGAAGTTTGTTATGACTTATAATGTGCGGCTCATTTAATTACAAGTTTTTTAAATCCGTACAATGTCATATATAATGTTTCTTCGTAAGACCTCGTATACTTGGAATTATTTTCAAATTTTTATTTAATCTTTAATTTAATAACTATAAGATCGCTCAACTATATTGGGTTTATAATTTCCATTTGTTCTTATACATAGATTTGATTATTTAAATACAATTCGAACCCATTACTTATTTAAAATAGCAAGATATTGTTGATTAAGAGTCATTGAAGTATACATTGTAGCCAATAAAAGGCGCGGTGCTAGATAGCTTGAGTAGCTTTATACGTGTAACTTAATACTTCGTGCTTTCAATTATCGCTTGGTGATTTAGCAATTACTAGTCATGCATTCCGTAGGGCTATCGAACATGATTTACTTTCTATAATAAAGAATTATTATGATTTCTTCGTTTCATGTTAAGTATATATAACCATCACATTTTTGTAATGTAATACATCTTTATATGTATAAAAACGTAATGTCACACAAACAATATTTATAACATTACGCTCCTCCCGCTGTATACATCGATTAAGATTGCAAACGGAAAATGCACGTAATTTTTTTTTTATGTTAGCTTGTAATTAACTTGGACTGTTTTGAATCGCCATCCCTCGTCATAATTTACATACAGTTTTTGCCAGCGCCGTCATTGTCCATTATAATAGAGTACTGCGAACAACAAGACCTGCATTACACGCGAATTATCCTAATTCAAGGTTAAATGCAACCTTTTCGCCGGTTCTTGCGCCGCCTGGCAACTGCCAACCGATGAAGTAACGATCGTTCACGTTACCATAAGAATATTAATTCATATAATACCTACCTATTGCCGTAAAAATATTTATATTAAAAATAATAATACGTTACCTTTATAAAATAACAAGTTAAGTACAAGTAGTGCGCTTACGATTGCCGATTACTCAGCATTTGAACGTTTCTTGTATTAGCGTGTATCATAGGGTATCCACTAAAGTGGAACAACGCGTGCACTGCTGCATAGCGGCAGATATTAGTGCGCTGTAACTGTAGTTAAACGATTCTATTACCTTACACCATAAATTACACCTTTGTTAGTTCGGCATTTACCACGGAGAGAACTAGTTCGCCGGAGGTGTTACTACACTAAAGTACCTACTCTAGGTAGAGTCCGAGCCGGGTGTGTGCAATTGTAGCGCTGCTACTGAGAAGACTAATTGCTCGATGCGGTGTTCGATTAGCGGGAAGATGGTTGCATGCCGGTAACATCCGGCCGGCGTGCAACTCTGTAGCCCCGCGCCGTTGCAACGGTTTCCTACACCGATCCCCTAAATCTAAGAGGTTTTACCTCGTGTACCGCCTAGTAGTAGTTTATTCTGCTACTCTACCATTGTTACCATAGTCGTCTAAAAATATTAAATGTTGTTTCGAAAGTTAACTTTTATAATAACCATATTTATAAGTTGCTTAAAATATAATAAGATAGTTTATATAATCATTTTCTAGCATCCAACAGCTAAGCAGTATGCACGACAGTATGCATCAATATTCAATTCAATCAACAACTATCCTTTAATGTTGCAAGAATGTTTTAACATTTAATTCTACCCTATCAATATTACCGTGTTTTCCTTATCTAGTTTTCTGTTAAAGATGCCTGATCCATTCGTCTTTGTATTCTATATTCAAAAATGCATCTATTTTATAGGGGAATAATGATTTCCTTCATCTATTGTATGTGTATGGAATGTTAAAAGTGTTTTATAAGATGCACGCGGAAGTGATAGTGATAGGTTTCGAGCTAAACGTGGTCATTCGACTCGTGAGTCGCATGATCGAACTCTGTAACCCGTTGTTTATTCTGGAATCGTTTGCGACGTATGCAAACGTTTTGAACTTAAATATTAAATAATGTATTAATGTATTTCTGTTTGCAAAAATTTTTCTTACACCCAATTGTCATCACGGTTCAACTTAATCAATCAATCAATCGCTTGGTAAAAGTTAAAGACTTATTCTATAATAATTTCCCAAATTGGTGTTCAACTCTTGCTTTGTAATAAAATATAATCTATATTCCTCAGTCAGTCTGTTATTTTTTACGTCAAACTGTACTTACTGTTTTTTTTTTAATTTCGTACGGATCGTGGATAAGGACACTGGCTATTAAGAATGGGTTTTTAACCAACACCTTACACAGTGAAATTACGATAGTACATTGGAAGGTAATTATTAAGGCTTCCACAGGAAGCCGCTGCTGACAACGAACACATAAGTAGTCTCTGATTTTGTAAAATTTTAGCATAATATTTTTTCGGGCCTTTTATTGAATATGAAATGTATGTGAATGAAATATGATTTATTAATAACGATACAAAATCTAGAGCACGGCGGAGATCTTATCTGAGTTGAAGCGTGACGCTAGCCAATAATACTGAGAAAAGTGACATGAAAATACAATTCTAAGAACCCTCGTTTTGAAAGTTGTAGCTAGAATATGTGGGTGTTTTGAAATTTTATAAAAACTATTGTAATGTAGTCTCGCTATGACTGGTGCTTAGAAACATAACGTCATTATTTTTGTTTCTATTTAGCATAGTAACTGTTTTGGTTTTACATTTCTTATTAGATTATTTACATCTAAAGCTGATTTTAAATATAATAATGTTCTTATACTAAATTGTTTTATTTTCACCAATAGCCTCGCCAAGACTTGACTTTTGAAATACGCACTGTATTCATTATACGACTATTACTTTGATAATTCGAGACATTAACGTCAAACATTCAAAAAGAACAAATGAAATGTATTTGAAATCAAGAATGCGTTATCGCACGTGCATCTTGGCATCGCTGAGCACTCGCGGTGACTTTATAATGACGCGGCTACGATCGCACGTCCGCGCGTCTATCGACTGCGGTGGCCGTCATACATTACGCAGCGAGCACACGTCTGAATAACTTACTCCATTTATTAACATTTCTGTACAAATGTTAACGCTCATTTTGAGCACCTACGAATTTTGGCAACACGTTTTGTTCCGAGTGAACTATGAGTAAAGCACTAAAAATAGTTACGTTTTCGACTAAGGGTGTCTCATTGACCCTCGTCACGCGAATCGGAACGGTCGGGCCGCGTCCGCTCCTCTACGAACGATCTCATCGACGGGTAAAGCGAAGAGGAGCGCCCGAGCCGGAGCCATCCGAATCGATCGTTTCACGCGACCGCCGCGCATAATGAAGGAGTCATTTCCGGTCGATTCGCGGAATCCGATATTTAATATTTCGCACAATCGTCGAAGCGTTGCCGGATCACGCACGGACGGCAGCGCGACCGAGTGCCCGCGCCGCTGTCCGTTTAGCATGCGTCGCGTGACCCGAAGCAATAATAAATTCTTGTGCACTTGCAGTTTCACGTAGTGCCAAGAAACCGCGATCGGCTACCGAATGTTAAATGGCCATTGTTCGATTTAGCAGCCATCCTCTATCTTAATACACTCGACTCATCACATTATATTCCCTTAAGGTATTTCTAGTTTTATACGTCACGATTCCCGCATATCGCTTTACAATGTTACTTTTATCACCCCCGGGTGATTGGTGAATGGTTCCTGTTTCCTATTACACTCGCCTCATTTAAATACAAAGCATATGTACTTCAACACCGGTAGCGAGTTCCCGCTACACGTCATGGATGATCGCCGTCCTCCACGAATTACCACTATCATCACAGTGAATCGCTTGAAAGTCCTTTGTATCTATTAAAATACATGACTCGTATTCACATGGACTATGTACCTGTTTCGAGCTTCAACTTTTTTTGTTCTTTGCCAACAAAAGAACGATAATTATGCGTGAAATGATACCCTTCTGGCGTCACCCGGCCATTGTAAACGCGAAGTACTGGTTGTCTAGTAGGTTCTGGTCTTTGTGTTCACGGACACCATGTCATCAGTGTTACTAGGAAAGCCGTTATCGTGTACTTAAATCGAGTTTTACAAATGTATAGCGATCGGTAGGAGCTGACGGGCGGCGTGTTCCCAGGCGAGGCGCAGTGGCGGCGGCATTCCTTGCCCATACGCAGCCGCGCGAGCCACCTGGCTGTTCCGGGGCGCGTCATTACGTGCCTCTAGAGTACATTCCCTGGACACCAGACCCGCAATCACAAACTGCCCTCTTCCTCTTAGATGTTTTTCGCCGCGTTTCCTGCGCGCTGCCGACGTTAGAGTAGCGAACCAGTTGCTCTTCGGTCGTGTCGACTTACACAACTAACACAACTTCGACGTATTTTTTCTACGCGAGCAAAATTCAATAATCATCCCGCTTTATTTTGTATGAGATGTTCTTTGTTCTGCTCGGAATCTTAAAATTTTATTCCCACGTGACCTCATCCTGTACTCAAAAAATCTCTTTGTTTGAGTAATGTACGGGTGTACTTCTTACTTACATGTTAAAATGAGGATTTTTCATTTATTTAATATACGATATCCCTTAATTATTCGATAAGGAATCTGAAATCTAAAAATGCCCTAAAACTTAACCGTTTGAAAAATAAGTAAAACACGAACAATGACACATCTGTCTCATTTTATTGAATCACATTATTTTCTAATGGTTGAAAAGTGCCGTTTATATAAAAATTGCGTACTACTATTATTACCTACGATTTGTTGGACATCATCTACATATTTTCCTGCTGTGAAATATTAAATGACATTGGTGCCGTCGCATTCCGTTCCAGGAAACGGTGGTAACGTTGAAAATTGTCGATACCTCGCCGCGGCGTGACGCATCGCACGCAGAACACCCGAATCACTTCCTAAATATACCTGCGCATGTAATTTGGGACAAGGCGAACGAGACACAAGTTTATGAGCCTAGTGCATTTGAACGTTAAACATATAAGACGAGTACCAGGAATTAACTGTTATTGATCGGAACAAAATTGGATTCTGTAAACTTTGTGCGGTCGGTTTACATCGCTTAGTCAGAAATTATAGCATGTAACAGAGTTGATTTGTCAGATAAAAATAAAGAAAAGAAAAACAGAAAACCTTAGAACAAGCCTCGTGGTCGAGTGGTTAGAGACCCTGACTACAAAACCGAAGGTCGTGAGTTCGATTCCCACCCAGGACAAACATTTGTGTCATGAACACATCTGTTTGTTCTGTGTCTGGTCGTAATAAAAATATGTATATAATTATTATATCATATGTATACATGTATGTTTATCAGCTGTCCGGTTACCATAACACAGGCATTCAATTGCCTAACTTGGAATTAGATAGCTGTGTGTGGAATTGTCGCAATTATTATTATTATATCCAAAGCGCAGAGAGTACCTACCATTCGTATTCATAAACATTCAATATCTATTGTATAACTTTTAACACTGTATTAACTACTTGGTAATTAAGGAAAGTATTATTCGCAGATTTCTAAATAGCTATGAGTGCTAACCTGACACAACTCGTAAGTCCCTACTGAAAGTATATTTTCACGGAAAGCCGATTGTATGAACTTACGAAAAACGCCGTTCGCTAATAAAAAATGATAAAAATATGCTTGACGTAATTGTACGTATTAATATAACGAATATGTCCACACAATACGAATAGTAATCACAATACGAGTAGTAATAGTTATTAATAAGTACATACCTATATAGTATGAGAACATATGTAAACGTAGAAGTACATATCTAAACAGATGGCGAGAGAAAATGTGAGACAGTACATTCGCTTCTTTCTTACTGGAGTGTCTGCAAATCATTATATTAATTGCCCGTGCATTGGACAAACGAAACTCGTTACTTTATTCAAGAAGAGAATGAAATTGCCTTTTTTAATTTCGCTGAATCGTATCGAGACAATGTGAGCTTTTTTTGTGTGCTTGCAAAGATATTATGTTCGCGTCTACTGTTGGTCCCTCCCGTTGTTGCACAAGTTCTTAAGATATTATAATAATATAGTAGGAGATGAAATATTTCTAATGATTGATGATAGTTTAAGAACAAATTGCGTGTATTTGAATATTTGTTATATTTATATATATTTATGAAATGTTTTCATTATTTTTTATCGCAACATCGTTAACTATAATTGTCTGACAGTTTAAAAGTGTATCCCTTAACCTTGCAAAGCCTTTGACTTCCTCATTAGAGGATAGCGTGAGCTATAGACCCCGATGGCGAGGAACGAACGTTCAAATTTTTATTACTTTATTTTTACAAGTCTGTTGTTAATTGAAATGCTTGTATGCAGTTTAACATTCTTTACATCTACATAATTATGCCGCCATACACCCGGGAACGCCGAGGCTACGAGCGCGTTCATCGCAAAAAGCATAGCGAACCTTAATTGCTGTCGGTTTGCGTTTAAATATAAAATGTGAAATTAACCGTGGAGCCGCAGTGCACGTCGTAACGTTGAACATTTTGGGTTACGAATAAATTTAGTGGGCAAACGCCATAAATCATGGGTTTATCGCGAATCGTCGAATGCGCGGCGTTGCGTGTGCGCGAGCATCCAACCATCGGCGCGTTACTTTCTGCTTGTTGACTTGCCAACGAACGGCAACACCACCGTTATAGGAAATGGCTATTTTCATTGCGCTATTGTTATTAAATATTCCTCATTCTGTGTTCTAATAAAAATCAAAAAATACCTACTATTATACATACTTAACATAACATGATTCTTCTTAAGGGGTCTTAAGGAATTTAAGCACTTGGAGCTTTAAAGAAAATCAAGAAAGCGTAGCAACAGTTACAACCGTCAACCCACTCCTATTTCGGTCTAGAAATGTAACCATAGGGACATAAAAATAATCCTTAATGATATTTACAGGTTTTTTTCCGAAACAGAAATAGAAGCTCCAATTCAATTCCCTAGTTTAATAGCTTTTGCTCCTGGCTGGGCTTTGTTCGTTAGTCAGGAAATATTGCTAAACTAACTCGCTGTGGTTTCATAGTTCCAATTAGGTGAACCCTAATAAGATGGTTTAGAATTACGATACGGTCTTTTTAATTGGGTAACGTGAATTTTCCCTATGGACTAATTTATAGTAATCGTTCAGTGAGTTGAATATCATTATTCATTCAACATAGCTGCAAATTTTGTAATCCATCACATTATGCATTGCGTATACATACAATGCATTCTGTCTCACAATTTTACACGGCAATCTGATTGAAACTTGGAGAATGTATACGAATGTCATCATTAGTTTCTGTACCTCTGCATTGTTCCAAATAAATTACAAACGACTACAATTTCGTCGAACATGGAATTTATAAACACCTATACCTATCTATCTGTGTGACGTTCTTAATAAAACTCGCATAGTAGAGGGACACAACCAGTAGGAAAGCTATCATTCGGTCTATTTATCTAAAACCAACAAAACAAAGCAAGCACTTCTTTTTGTCAATTCTATTATAATGTGTGCACACGAGCTATACATTTCATTGTATAGATCTCGTTAGGGTATTCACAGAACATTGTTAGGTTTTCCAATTCCCACAAACATTCGTATGGATATTATTATTGTCATCGGTGCGTGACGAGCGGACGTGTGATTACCGAGCAATGTAAGGGAGCGGCGCGGGCGGCGCTACGCCGCGTGTGCGACAACTGTTCACATGAAGAGTACCTATAATTGCAGTAGTTTCCGTGAAACGATCAACATGTGAATGCCAACAAAGAGTTGAGTCGCGTTGCGCTCGGACTCGGTGTGTGCCGGTCGCCGGTTTCTTCAGGCGGTGTCAATTTGGCGCTGCCGTCCGCTCGCTAGCCCTAATTACTGCTTCGAGGAACTTGCAGCGTGCGACTCTCATTAGTAGCGTTTCTTTGTGGTCAGCGCTCAAATAATACCGCACTCGAATGTTATTCATCGTGTGAATGGGGAAACGCGACCTACCCGGACAAATTGAACTTCGTCCAATAATTATCTCACAAACAAAAACATTCCACTTGATATAATACCCTCACGAGCCACTGTATTAAACTCTTAACATGAGATATTAATACGCTATAGTAGCATTACAGACATAAAACTAAATTAATATAGAGATTACCTAAATATCACAAACTTTCTTCGCCTCTTCCATTTCATCAAAGTCGTCATGTAGGCTCCCATTAGAGGATTACTCTTAACCCGGTCTTCTTTAAATGTTTCCTACTCGATTGAAGCAAGTAGGGCTAATTGAAGCACGTATCTACATCTTCCGACTGTACCATTCGCACTCACTTTATAAACGTGTTTAGTTAAACTGCAAGCGTACATTTTTCTACGTTCACCTTAATGTTCTTAATAATACTTTGCGTATATATAACAAGGCCTTACACCTCGTCTGATAATGTCCAACAAAAAATATCCCCACTCACGCCTCGTAGACATTTGACGATGCAATTTACAGAACTCGTTGTTGCGCCACCCAAAAATCGTTATAACCAATTCTCTGAATTACAATATTCAGCTTAAGCCGTTAATGTAATAGTACAATTAAGGCCTACAAGGTGTAATATAATTTTTATATAAATGTTCTTATTAGAGTCAGTGCCGACGAACTGAGTGGCAGCGAATCGACTAATTTAGTAACAATCTAAATTCAACCTAAAACATTTCAAAATACGATTGTAATTAAAATGTAGTTCCCCGGAGTTTCTGAGTGATTGTATGTCACTCGTCGTATATCAGCAAAAATACAGAACATATATGTATGTATGCTTAGCACACAATTTTTTTTACTGGATTGGATCGAACCAACGTACTCCGGCTCAGCAGTCAGCTGTACCAAAAGACCGGTCTGATAATATGTAATAATAATTGGATACAAGTTACAAGGTGATTTTTCGCCGGATAAATCGGTTTGTCGTTATCGTTATGTCATTTATGAAACACGAGTCCGTGACATTCACTGCCAGTGACTTGCTAGACACTCTTGTCCGGTTCTGTTAATTAGTAGCGCTCCACACTGTCAACTCGTAACGAATATTGATAGAGATTTACAGAGAGCGTGGTTAAAAAAATAACGCTACGTACAGATTGATCGCTGAGAAATGATTACCATCGGCTGCATATCAAACTATATGTACATGTAGACGAAATTGACGATTCTGTCTGTGATTTTGAAATAACTGCGATTTCTTGTCTATTGTCTTTGGAATAGTTATATCGATATTAATTAAATTTTCACTGAAAAATACATAACGTTATATGTGTAGCCCACACATAGGGTATATTTTATTTAGAAAATATCTGTTATGTTATGTGGTGTCTGTGAGATTTCATAAATCCTTAAAATGTCCGCATAATTTGGCGTTATATAAATTGGTAATATATATCGTATTTTATAATTTGAGAGGTTATTTGAAATTTTATCACTTAAATAAATTTATTGTTTGTCTGTGGTAAAACGACAGCCATACTGACCATAACGTATACGATCGCCAATAGGTAATTAATTTTTTTTGGTTAATATTGTTAACGTTATCTTTTATTTCCGTTAGCTCTAGTAATCGGTTATAACACATATAATTGTAATATGTTTAAGCTAAAAGAAATATAACAAAAAGTGAATTAAAATAATGTTGCGGCAAGATATAAAATTCTGGAACCATTTAATTCATATATTATTGTAACAGTTGTCATTAAAATTAATGACGTATTTCTTTTAATAAACTCTATATCATTTACTACGGCAATGCTAAATGGATCTATTTTAACATTTTTTTAAAGTATAAGGTTTAGTAGTTTCTATAAATTAACTTAACATCACCAGGCAGCGCGGTAATTTACATGTAAATGATGTTAGATGACGCACAGTGTTGCATGACAATGATGCCGGTCTCGCGTTTGTATGCATTTATGCAACTATTTAGACAGCCTCCACAAATCTAAACAAATTATCGTCCAAGCGACATTTCAACTCGTGAATGACATTAAAAGTGCTCTAATTATGTCACATTATTTGTATTGTACAAAATTATATTTTGTTACATGTAGATGTAACATGGACATAAATATATATGCGATAGCCGTATATGAAGTTGTCGCTAGACAATATTACTAATATTTTTTACGAGTGAAAGCTCCACTACAAATTCTGTTATAGTGTATATGTAGTGGTATTAAAAACCGTGTTATTAAGTGCTAATAAGTGTTATGTTATGTAAATCATTATAAAAATTTAGTGAAATGTTATTATACCATCACGCCAAGTCCCTAACGCTGTAGACAGAAAGCACCGACTGACAAAAATATATATCTTTACGAACATGACGTGCTTCCTCTACATACATCACTCAATTCCTACATGTATAAGCGTCGATTTCGGAGACTTTTACGTCTCTATCTTTTGACTTTATAGCGCTCTACATAGAGCCCTCTACGTCTGTTTATGGTTCGATCCAAGTACATACAGTGAAGTGATCAATTAACATGGAAATTTGATGACGATAACTTTATAAATGAACATTAACATTCGCTGCAAAATGATACTTAGTAGTGTTTTAATGATTAATAAATGCAAAATAACCGTGGCCATGAGCGTACCTAATATAATTAAAGTAAAGGTTAGTACGTTTATATTAACTATCTTAATTATCTCGTAAATAATTTGAATTGATTCTCGTAAGTAATCTTTTATTTATTATGCAAATATTCATGCGCGGTTGGTCGTGGTTCAGGAAGTATTTACGAGTAGGTACACTTAAATACTTCGGTGAGTACATATTGAGCACGTGCACTGGTGCGAATCATATGTTCGCCGCGGCTATCATTTCTTAGGAGCACGAACGAGATATGTGTCATAGTATTGAAAGCAACACAGATAGCAACTCACGTATGTATATAGTGTATTTAGAAACGTATATATAAAATGTACTTTATCATCTTTCTAGTTACCATGACATAGGCCCGTACAAATTTGGTATCAAATAGCTATATGTGAAGTTATGCCAAGACACTATATTATAATTATACAGTCACACCCCTCAGTTATTCCCTATATATATACGAGAGTATTAATTTATCACACACGTCATCGGAATATGGCTGTGCGGAAAAAGCCTTTATAAACGCTGTAGATTATGTAAGGCTGTATCGGCAGATGTATAATAAGTTGTCGGAGTCGATGATGCACACGAATGATTTGTGGCAGACAACAGTGCAACCCGACACGCGGGTCAAAGACCGGTTCGTTTTGGGAGATATTCGCAGGTCCGCCGGAGGGCCGGCAAGGCCCCGCCGGAGCGTGACCTCATCGCAACGTTTTTTACCAGCTTTTGTTATTTGTTCTATCATCGATATTAAGCGATGCATTGCGATACCGTTAGCCTAGTGACATATTAGTAAATGGTACTCAACTATTGTATTCAACTCATCAACATTTTTTGGTTGCAAAGCGAGTGTTTCGTCTATTACTCATACCTTCCTCTCGCCATAATCAAGTGTAGAATTGTTCACTTTGGTGAGAGAAGGTAAATATCCAAAGATCTATAGGTCCGAATACAG
>DWDX01000658.1:0-24032 GCA_018245675.1 Agara michaeli | reverse complement strand
CCCGTCTTATCTGCCAGTAGAAAGCTGAGGCCACAGTTCTCCGAGTATAAAACTTTACAATTTTACAACCGCACATTGGCGAATATTTCAAACTGCCCAAACAAATGAGCAAAATTTAATATTCGGTATTGAATGGCGGTCATAAACATGGATATCTGAACAAAATATCTGCTTCAAACAAACAGGAGTGGCTAGAAAAACTTCAAAGACCCCGCCGCGGCTCGCTTGAAACAATAGAATTGTACCATAAATAATGCCGAGTTTATTTGGTGCATGGCTCCTACACTACATTATAGGTAACCAATGGTACCTTGGCTGGTTATAAAACCGTTTTATTATTCCCTGACCCCTCAGTAATAAATGGCGTTTAAATCTGGAATATTAAATATTCGAAATTCGATTTGACATAACAAAAATATAATTATTACATCTGTTAAAAGAATTTTACGATTTAACCATAATTATGGACAATAATTTTTATTATGTATTTTATTTATGAGGCTTAAGTGAAATTAATGAATACAGTTGTAGTGGTAGGTACCTACCGAGCAATCTAAAAATTATCACTTTGAGAATATTTTGGTATGCTTCTTGTAACTTAAAAAAAAAGTACATACATTTCATTCATTCATCATTTATCATAAATAATAGCGTTGCCTACTTTTTACTTGGCTATATATGTCTCTCTGTTTGTAAAACTAACGTTTAGAATCAATAATTTTCAATAAATATGTAAAATGTTATTTGGTTCTTACGATGTGTACCTATGATTTACATTCATTTTCATTTGCTATTTCCTAACATTGGTTGTGACGTCAGGGAAAACAGATAGGTAATTGGTACATAGGCTCTTTTTAAAATTACCAATCAACAAGTGCTGCAAGGAGTTTGTATCAGATGAACAAGGCATAGAATTTTGTTCTGAGCAGTTAAAAAAACTGGCAAGTGCTCAAAAATCAAGGTCAAAAATTATCAATCATATCTACATATATATAGGCATATGCACATCTTGGACTAGATACATTATGCCAGCCACTACCTTGGCCAGATGGTCAGAATATCCATTAACAAACTCAACGTGAAAGCCAATGAAAACGTCATCAGCCCTCAAGGTATTTGTATGAGCATGAATAGGTACTTGTAAGTATGTACTCAAATACCTAAATTCGATTTTGGGATTATTTACTTTGTGAATTATATTATTACATCGGTATATTTTAAGGGCTGCTAATAAAAATGATTTTTTGTTCCAAATTTATAAGTTTTATTGATCCCTGTTATCAAATGCTTATCAAAATTAGCTGCTTTGAAAACACGTTCCTTTAATATGTAGGTGTACGTATCTCGAAAAAATGTGCAATATTATTCATTTTAGATGACTTAGCATTGTTCATCAGAGCATTCAAAATACGCAACAGACTAAATCAAGTTCGTCATAAAATCAATTAGGTACTATTGGAATTCTAAAAATTTAAATTTAGAATAAAGTTGCTTCAAACTTCGTTTGTCACACATCGCATCGCTCGCGGAGCGCGGGAAACTCGCGAAGTTTGCTACAAGTTTTCCGGCACGCCCGGCCCCGCCCCCTCGTGCCGTCCCGCTCGCACCGCGACAAGCGGCTAACCGCACGCGGACGTGGCTCAAACTCTAGTCACTTTGTTTCACACTTTATTTCGTCATCAATTTTGACTTGACAATGACGCTTTTGGTGACCAAAGTTTGTTAACGAAATTGGATACATAATGTATGTTATCTTGCTTACGATTTCTAAATATTTTGTAACTACAGTCTTTGAAAAACAGCCATGAGACAGTTTGAATCAACTTATCTAGTAGTGTTTCGTTATCTACAAATATCATAATATTATTTCTCCCGTTATTCATACTAAATGCACTATGACGATTGTATAATATATGCACACCTGCCTAATATATTAATTGACATTAAGTCTATGTACAGTTGTGTTAATTGATCTACCTCAGTAATCAATTACGAGTTAAGAGTATCATCATCAGTGCTGTCAGAATTCCTTGCGTGTTTTATCGAAATGAAGTGCCACCCTGCGAGGCGCGCTACCGATTCAAACATGAAATTCATAATTTTTCATGAGCTCGTTGATAGGTTTTCGCGCCGGCCGCGGTTTCCCGCCGCCCCGTGGCCTAATTACCGCCGCCTCGCGATACGTCACCGCGGTGATTCAAAAAAATCCACCCATCCCACTCCCACCTGTGATCGACGGCGACGGGCATCTCGCTTCCGCGGGCATTTTTATAAAAACGCAGAGACCGACCGCAGCCGTCCCGTTCGTTCCCGCTGCGGCTCCGCGCTGCCCGCACCCTTCGTCTCCTTCCCGCTTTTTACGAGACGTAGGGGCCGCCACCCGGGTGGGGGCGGCGACCGCGCGAACGCAAAATATTGACCATCGGAAAAAGTCGCGTCGTATCGCAGTCATCAGTCGAAACTGAGTCCTCGCGAGTACGCGTCCCTTCGCGGCGACTTCGGTGCGCGTCGTGAGTCTTCGGCTTGCGGTCTCTGCGAGTCGCCCATTTATTTTTCCGGAACCCCCGCCCGGCGTCTTGTTCGCGCCCAACAAGTGGTGCGGAGTCGAGACGGCCGCTCGCGACTCACACCGTCACACGGCGTCTCGCGCCCATACTTTACACAACTTTCCGGAGTGCTCCGCGCGCGCTTTGCCGCGAGTTTGAAATTCGATCGCGTGTTTGAAACTTTTACCGAAGTGTTCGTAGACTAGTGGCGTGACGTAGGACTTTAGTGGCGTGTCGTGGGATTGTGTTCGAGGGTATACTGGAGTCGATGCACCTTCCGCACGCGAGCCCCCCGGCCCCGACCATGGCGGACGTATACGCCCACATCCACGACTACTACCGGCAGAGTCACGGCGAGCTGGTGCAGACCGGTTCGCCGGCCGTGCTGTGTTCGGCGCTCCCTGGACACTGGCGCTCGAACAAGTCGCTGCCGTTGGCTTTCAAGGTGGTCGCTTTGGATGACGTCCAAGATGGGACCCTGGTGACGATTAAAGCTGGTAACGATGAGAATGTGATGGCGGAACTTAGGAACTGTACGGCGGTGATGAAGAATCAAGTAGCGAAATTCAATGACCTTCGATTTGTGGGTCGCAGCGGACGCGGCAAGTCGTTTTCGCTCACCATCACCATCAGCACGTACCCCAGCCAAGTAGCCACTTACACGAAAGCCATCAAAGTCACTGTCGATGGACCCCGAGAACCCAGAACGAAGCAAAGTGAGTATAGTAAGTCAGACGATTACCATTATTATTACATACATATTCTAAATCCATATTTTTTTTACCGGGCCAGAGTCAATTATTAGATACATATAATGTTTTTCTGCTTTCATACAATATGTTTATCGAAATAAGCACCCGAATTTTCTTAACTGAAACTTTAATAAATCTACAACATATCTACAACGCGAAAAAATCTTAGAAAATATAACTTGTGTTTAAAAAAAAGCACTAATATAAAAACTAGTGGTGATAAAGACTTATTTATGATTTAAAAGTTTTAATTGTTATTGTAAAAACTGTGTCACTATATTACCTTTCAATTAAAAAAAAAATACAGTCTGTTGCAGTAAATAGTAGTTTCCACATCGTAAATTCGCGCGACTCAAAACAAAAGACAAACGAATAAATCTCGAATCATTTGTACGAATGCGCGTGCGACGCTGGCCTCCCGCCAGCCCGCAGCGGCGCCGCGGCGTTCAACCGCATTCAAAATAGTTTTATTTCCAATCCACTCGTATTAAAATCGAGCAATTCATTACAACGACCCCGCATAAACGCAAGATCGTCTTAATAAAACCGTAATGACTTCGCGAACGCAAAGTTGAAAGATCAAACATCTTTCGTCTGTACGAGTCCATCGAGAAGTATAAACCTAAATTTTTACTGATTGTATGGTTGCTACGATTGTTGAAATTATAACCTTATCAATTAACTACGCTCCATACCTTAAAATTTTCGAATCCATAACTCAGTAGGATATGTTCTATTGAATCAATAGGTACCTACGGTAAAATTCTTTCTCGAATAATTAAAACCAAATATTCGTATTTACAACCAGTATCATAATTAAAATATGTGCAATGATGCACATTAATTTAGAATGACAACATAATTGGGTATCTATTATAATAACGTAAAGCGCGTTAAACTTAATAAAATATTTCCATAACGTCTAAATGTAAACGAAATTTTAAAAAAATATAATTAGACATTGAGAAAACTTATTTATTTTATTCATTATTATTTTTTATATACAAATTATGAAACCAAATCACTTGAAATAAATAATTACGCAGATTAGCGTAGGTACAATGACGAAATACACGCGCGTATATTTCACCCGGACAGTAACGGACACTTCCATCTAAATCAATTGGCTGTTGTTGCGAAACAATACGGGAGTTACTAACAATTTACAATCATAGAGGAATTCAAGTTAAAAATAATCCACAACATAACATCTGCACGATCTTAACCGAACGTGAGAATCAGTCAATCACGCAGACATTAATTAGATGCTCCGTTTAATCTCCCAACAAGCCGAAGAATTATTGTTTGGTAGGAGTGGAGGAGTGCGCCCTCCGAAAATAACTCCGATTGTTCTGTCTTTACGACACTGAACTTAAAGTAATGTGTTTTGACGTGCGCCTTATAAATGGTTATTGGTGTTTACAGCGCGAATGCTTTTAAATGCGTAAGACAACGATGGATAATGCTTGCAACTGATGCTGGGGAAGGGGTCTTTCATTGTTAGATTCTTTATTTATACGCACTGAACTTTTAACTTACAAATACACGTGGAAACAAACGTGAAAGCAAAGATGAAGCTCGTCTTAACGGTTTTATTTTGAAACACTGTTAAGTTCGAAGTAAATTGATTCTAAATTCAAAATTAATCGATGAGAAAAATGTACAAAACAATAAGCGAAGATATGGCAAGTTCGATTTACTATAAAAAGCATTATAATAAAAAACAAAATGAATTATTTCATAAAAACGTGCAGAAATTATGCAACCAAATTGCAATTTACTTCAAGAAAATAAATGTTACTATGCCAAGTTCATACTAACTTTAAATTTACTAATATCCTCATGAAATTTAAACAATGGTATGAAAAAAATCTTAAAGAAATGTAAGTTATCACGGGAGATGATTAATGTATTGTGTGTTTTGTAACGTAAAATTGATACGTAGATAACAATTAGGGACCAATTATTCGCGGCGACTGATTCGCACGCTTTATTATTGAAAGCCCACGATATAACTGGCACACTGTAATTTTATCACTTAACAGGCTTATGAGCGGTTCGAAACAAGCGACATTTGAATTCTATCATAACCTACTTTTGTAACACTGCTCAAAATGCAACATAGAAATCATAGGGTAGCAGACGCCGATATCAATTATTGTTGTATAAGTTTTTTTAAATTTGCTCCTGGTGTACATTCATTGGTCGAAACGGCCAGCAATGTACAAATCGACCAAGAATCAAAATGTTTTGACACCACAAATCTATTTTCGTGCTACAACGCACACCGAGACCGTCTGTGTAAACAGACGTTGCGCCCAAACTTCGGTCAATAATAAAAACGACAGTATGCGGAAAAACTAACATCCTCGAACATAAACATCAAAGGTTTCGAGATAATAACGACAATAACGATCAATCCGTACCGGACTAATGGCTCAGCGTACTAATTAGGGTCAATTCGCATCGTGCTCGATACATTCGCATCGATCTGTTTGATCGGCAATCCCTTTATCTCAACCGACATTATCAAATTCCTATCAACTGTTACATACATAGTTCTACTGCATAATACAGAGTCATACTTTATAAAATGCCAATAAGGATCGTCCAAATGATGCAATTTTCTTATTTTTGTATTGTTATATGAGAACGGTTTACAAGTCATTACACTGACTCTGATGATTATAAAATTTCGGTGATTTTTTGATAGCAACAATAAATGAGGTGCATTAGTGGTTTCTCGTAGACAACAATGACAGTATGCACTGACCCTAACGGCTCCGCGTACTAATGAATGTGCGAGTCTACTATCGACTCGACTGTTGGCAACATCCGTTTCGTTGATTTATTATTGCATATGAAAATTCCAGATTCAATGCCGCCAACGTACGAATAGCATTCGTTTTGTTGTGAATTGCAAGAATAAAAAAAACGCCTAAATATACAAGAGCCAAATGACACGAAAAATTAAAAAAATAAATCAATATTATTAGGTAAACAATTCATAAACTGAATTACTATATATACTTTTATTTACTCCGTATTGTACACCAAAAAATATGTAAGGAAATTTGAGTAGTAAATTTGTGGAAAGAACGTTGTCCAGCGCAGCAATAATATCTAGCAGTATCAGTAGTAGTAGTAGTAGTACTACTTAGTAGTGTTCCGATTAAAAATATATGATAAGCAAAAATTAGACATTATACCTTACAAGTTATCAATGAATCCATCAGTCATTTATTTCTATACAAGCATTACAGGTTGTTTTAGTAAAATAGTAATAGCGCTGTTACTATGCCAACTGAGGTTGTACAAATAACGTTCAATCTTACAGTTTTTAATTGTGATTTAGTAAAATACCTTATATTTATTTACATTTATAAAAGACATATAAAAACAAATCATATTTAAAGTACTGCGTATAGAGGTGCTTAATCTAATAAAAACTTATACAATGTGAGGAGACCATGATTTCATGTACTTATACAACTAAGTATATAAGTAGTGGACTAAAGATCTCTTAAACTAAGAAGCAAAGTAAATAAATAAATAAATAAAAACAATTCACAACGGTATCTATAAAATGTAATTACTTGTGATCGTAAACGTAAACTAGTTACTAACAACTACTACTTGAAGCCGAAATTAAACAAACAAATTTCGACCTGTCTATTAGTGCACTGCCAAAAGGACATTTTGATTAAGGCCAATTAGTGTGCGCTTTTCGGAGCCCATGTAATTATAGATGTGATTTAATTTATCGCATTAACAGTTTCAATTCTTCATTAAATCAATTTCATTAATCAATCTAAACCGTTCCATTAATAAAATATTCATTCCACAATCCATAAGTTATATTTGCAGAATATGCATGAAATTATATATTAAAGTATGGGAATTAGATAATTATGTGGTTATTAATTTTCAACAAGGCCGCCGTATCATTTGTCAATTCAATCATGATTAATTATAAACTAGAGAATTAGGTCCTAGGCCTGTAAGTGCTAACCGAGCCGCCCAACCGTAATTTGCAAGTGTTGCGAATTCGCACCCTAAAGTTCGCAACGCGCCATCGGGGTGTTTAATATCACGCTCGCCGTAGCGGCGGTTACCAAGTTTCATGGTGCGGCCGCGGACGCGTAACAGATGTAAACAATCTCGGGGCAGCGTCGTAAAGTCCCGTTTGATCTGCCCGTCTCCCCCGCCCGCCTCTAAAATATGGATTTTATGTCCCTGCTGCTGTACCGCATTCATGCCGACCCTCATAACCGAAGGAGCCGCTCGATGATTAAAATTCAACCCTACTTCCAACTAAAACTTAATGATCCGACCTGAAACCAAAGCTCGCAACGGCGAACTTGTCCCAATCTCGAAATAGAATCAACATAATTCTCCGAGAAACTAATAAAGAATGACTAACTTCAAGTTATAATAATAAGTCATTACAATGCCACAAACATTTTCATTGATTCCAAATGAAACAATTAAATGCCTGCTTTAACTGTAATAGTAATCGGATAGCTGTTAAACATACTCACATAAATAAATATATATATATTTTTACACTCAGGCAAAGAACAAACACATGTACTCATCACACAAATGCTTAAACTGGGAATCGAATTGACGACCTTCCGTTTTCGTAATGAGGGTCTCTAACCACTAGGCCAAGAGCCAGTCAAGTTCGGAAGACGATAATTAGAAATGAACAAAGATAAAAGTACATTACATTAACAAAGCGGTATGTCCGGGATCTAACGTGGTCTTAATTCAAGCAGGCGATTCACAAAGAGAATAATAAATCAAACATGATTAATATACGAGTACCATTAATTTTGACAAACGTCAGTAGGTAAAACACAACCGGTCCAGACGATCACAACTAATAAACCCGCATTGTGGAGACAATAAAAATGTGGTGTTTGTTATAGAGACAGTCGCCACCCTGTCCGAGGTTATGAGTAATAACTCTTACACTCTGATTCCATTTATTCAACATGGCCGGCGTCTTACATTAATTTACGAGTGACTAACGCTCGCATCTCACTCGAGATATTTAACGCCTGTTCTGACACTTATGTCGTATCGTTCACCAGTTTATTGTCCTCGTGATACCGGAATCGGACCACCATTAAAGCATTATATTTTGACTTCATTCTAATATTGAAATGAATATACTTTATTGTTCTTATTTTGAAATATACTTTATTGCTTTTCGAATTCCACTTGACAAGGTACAGTTTTATCTAGAAAGAGTACCTTTGTGTAGTCGAATTGCGTTATTGATATCCGCGTTGTATTCTTATTATATTTACGTACGTACATAAATATAATATCAGTACCTTTCTCGATATATTAATCTTTAACGAAACTAATCGCGGTAAAGCTACTACTATTGATATTTTAAAATATCTAAACTGAAATTATTTACAAATTTTGCCCTTCACATCCCCATCTTTTAAATATTAATCACAATCAAATACAAATCTAAATTTCTCCAAACATTAAGAGCAGATCTTGTTACCGCGTTAATATTCCGAGTCCCGCATATATAAAGGGTTGGGGAACTGAATTTAATTGAATACTGGCATTAACAAATGGAGCAGCCGTTTCCGAGCTCCACATTTAACTTATTATTGTTCCATGATGCCGGGCGTTCTTCTGCCGGATTGCCGCGTGACAGCACGACGGGCCATCCATCACGTTCTTAATTTAAAATGCCCGCGATTTGGGAAACGCGCGCCCGAAACACTCGCTAATCTCCCTGCCTAACGGATTGTGTACAGAAATAAAGCGATCTTTACGAACATTCTTAATGTCTAATAAAAATGTCTACACACCTGATTATTTACTAGACAACAAAGACTGCGAACAATCACGCACTGTTTAGGTTACGAAAATCAGGCGAACTACTCATATAGTTGCGTAACAATGAGCTTCAGAAGAGTCACTAAGCTGCCGTAATTCAACAAAGTAGCAGAGTGCTCGTAAATAGTTAATCTCGTAATAAAAACGCCGATACACCTGATCGCGCCTATTGGGATGAGTCGCGACTGGATTAAAAACACCATAAATCTGGAAATAGACGTCGGTGTGGCGTCTTCAGTAGCTATCGATTAAACAAATAAAAAAGCGTTTCGCTAGCTGAAAGGCGAAAGGCAACGTGACGGTGGAGGGTCGTAAAAACGTATGGCACAGAGATGCCGGCTAACTGCAGTAGTAAACCGGATCGTTTTGTATACATGCCCCTTGTTATAGTCGCCGGACGCGGTAAACAGCGCTTCGGCCGCGTGTCGCCGCCTTTACGGTTGTCCTTTGTAATCGCGACCATCTTCGGACATGACCTCGTCACTGTCAACTCTTTTTAAATAGGACGAACTAAAATAATCTTACCTCCATATTTTCCAAATGCAATAAAAAGCATTCATATTTTTGAATACTGAAACATTGTAATTGCCAATGTTAAAATGTGCTCTTATGTAACACGCATATTTTGGCTGTAAAAGTATTGCACTGATGATATCGTTCATATAACTATAAAAAGCGATGTTAGGAATAAAAAACTTAATAAAAACAAAAACTTGTGGCCGTCTAAACTATTTTGTGACTACTGTTAATTTGATTATTCTTCCTTCTGCTCTTCTTGATAATTACGTTTTCGACGCATTTTATTAACAAATTTTCTTTTATTCTAGATTACGGCTACGGGCATCCTGGTGCTTTCAGCCCGTTCTTGTTGAACCCGGGCTGGTTGGACGCAGCGTACCTCAATTACGCCTGGGCAGATTACTTCAGGCCTCCCCAGTTAAGAGATCCAGCAGCTCTTGTGAAAGGTATTGTGTTTTTTATCGTTTTTTAATCGTATAAAAATAGTGCAAATTAATAAAGCAATAAGTATAACATTAAAAGTTTGTAATAAAATACGTACAAGTTCAGACATAAGAAGCTAAATAAAAGTAAAATGCATCTACTAATCGAGAACGTAGGCATGTTCGCTATTAGTATCCGGTTCCTGGGAAGTTTCCAATTGGGAAATTATTTGACGTTCGTTAATTTAAAAATTCCCAATTCAGCAAACAACACTCAAAAACATGTTGCTCGCAGTAGAACCACCCTCAAGGCCGTACAACGCAAAAGCGGCTCAAATAAAAGAAGCGCCTCTTGAGCGGGGCAAAACAACACCGGTCCGACCGAAGCAAAACCACCCGCTGAAGTTCCCTCGTCGGGGAAAGAGGGGGGCTCAGAATAGAAAACGTACAAAAAGCACCGCCTTCACGTTCGAGAGAGTGTGGAGTCAATTTTATTCCAATGTAGGCAACCGCGCCACCAGCCACTTTTTGTTTCCGACGCTGAAACGCGAAGAGCGTTGTACTCAAACACCTACCGACTTTTATTAAACGTACGCTTCGTTTTTATAGAGACATTTCCAAACTTTGAGTCTGCTTCTGTCTAAGGTCTCGTCGATTACGTGCAACGTTATGTTCAAGCTCATTCCATTCAAACTAATTCCACACAAAAATACATATATGAATATAATTTATCTGTATATTGAAGCGACATTAGTAGTAACCACATATGTAGTAGAAGTTACAGTAGAGAATAATATGGTCCAATACGATTGTATGAATGCTAAAAATCTTAAAAATCATTAATTTGTGCTCGAAAATTCGATGGACAGGTAACCGTGATTAATTAAAAATAATTTCGACAGAAAAGCAAAATCAAATCCAGCAGTTTGGATCACCTCAATCAGGAGCGACGCCGATATTGGCCCCCACCTCACCAAATTACCCCCTAGTTACAACCCCACCCACCCTATGCCTTTTAAAGTGGTCTGCGCACTGCCACTGCTGCGAATATAAAAAGTGCAAAAGATATCCGAGCGTCGCACCACCTCCGAGCTCTTTGTGGCCCAATCTGCGCCTTCATCGTGTCCTTTTTATGCGCCAGCTTCTCTTACACGAAATCGAGAATCAAAGCTTGCACGGTAGCTACAAGAACTTTTTGAACACAGCTACTAATGAAAATTTCACGTTTCGAGCCCTCTTTGTCCACTCAGAGCGGAGATAGCGCGCTTCCTTATCGCGATGCAACCGGCTTTGTACCGCACACATGTGTTGCCGGCAGCACCTCCGCTCGTGCCCCGCATCGCTAATGCGAGGCTCTGCGCAAAGGAGACATATCCGAGCGAATTACGGCGGAATGTCGTGTCTCGATCGTAAAGAACGACATCGCATTCGGATAAATAAATATTGCACCCTCACCCTCCCAATATCGCACTAAAAAAACATCCCTTTTGGTGAAGCCGCCTTTAAACGCCTACAGATTGTACATTATCCTTAGTACGATTATGCACCCTCGTTGTTCAGGGAATCGGCAGAGTGCCCGCGTGCCCTGAGCTGTCCCTTGGGACACGTTCTTCATATTACGTCATGTTGCTATATCAGAGAAAAGTAGCAAAGAACACGATGTTAGATATGTATATTCAATTACTGAACTTGAGTGTTTTTTGCCTGCAGGTGGAGCCGCACCAATCACAACGCCGCCCGTGACGTTACCAGGGGTTGAACTATTTCCATTCCCGCCAGCAATGGCCAATCTGCCACCAGCGGGACTAATTCCATCGCCTGGAGCATTTCTGCCACCCAATGGACTTCTACCTTTCTCACATCATCCAGCAGAACTTGCTCTAAAATCTTTACCAGCAGAACTTTCCATAAAAAATGGTATCAATCCTTACGATGCATTAAGGCATTTTCAAAGCAATGTTTCTTCGATGGACACATCGAGTGCTCGATTGTCTCCAACAAGCAGCAGACAAAGTGGCAGTCCCAGGAGTCTGATAAATGCAAGTCCTAGATCGAAAGCGGACTCCAAATCGGAAGTCAATTCAACTCACGATGCTACCATATCAGATGAATCAGATGAGGAGCCCATTGAAGTAGTAAAATCTGCATTCCATCCGACCCGACCGGCAAATGTAGAGCTGCAAGAGATGAAGCAAGTGCAAGCAGCAGATTCAACAGTCGCTGACCGACCAAGACATCGTAACGAATTAAAAGCACCATTACAACGTACGACGCGAGTATTGTCGACCAGCCCAACGTCCACGAAAATTAGCAATGGTACAATTTCAACTCACAAGTCAGTTTGGCGACCCTATTGACAATTTGAGTGTTAGTGATGGCTTAGTCAATAATTCCGTGTGCAGCGGACCCGTTAAATGTGATAAAACAATGAGCTTGTAAATAATATAATATTGTTAATTAATTAAATATATGCCAGATATTTATTGTTAGAGCAGGTAGATATGTATTATTATAGATCGTTAAGAAGTTCTTAGATAAAGAGTTTAGAAATTTGAATAATAGTTTAATAGCCAATGTTGTACGCGTTGTTAATGCTTCCGATTAAATCTTACATAAAGTTTGTTTGAAACATAAGTCAAGTCACAGTTATTCGAATACTAATGAACATTCTCAATGATTATGAATTTATGTACATAGATTTTACCTGTTATCTAAATATTCGAAAATGACTGACTACTTAAGACACTCTATCTAGTAATACTGTAAATAACTGTAAATAATGTAAAAGTATTTATTGAAGATAATCATTGTAAAATAGAGAAACTATAGTGAGCTATGTAATATTGAGTTGTAAATATGTAGAAACACGATAATTAAAGTAAAAAGTATCTCAAAATTTAAAATGCATTTTTGTGAATCCTACGTTCTTCCTTTATCACCTAAGAATTTAATTACCTACTTTTGTATGAATGCGGCGATGTTTATTATTGAAAACAGCTTATTAGAACCAAATGCTACTTTGATAATTTAACAATTTATATGTAGAAACTTAATATTGTTACTACTGGTACCGAGGTCGGTAAAACTTTCATATGAGGTTATAAACAATTCACTGAAAATAACTATTTTATAAGTCAGTCCAAACATTAGGTTTGTTTATGTTGGTTGCCTGCAACGTGCAATACACATGTTTAGTCTCGTTCTATGAACAATCCGCCGACGATGACTAATGGAGTTCAAATCCTGCTATAATACGCTAACTTGAATATCAATTATGTCGCATATTTTTTTAAAGGTAGAATTGATACTTTACTTGTTGGAACTTGGATTGATTATGTTTGTTATTGAATTATTTTTAAATTTATTGAATTTACTTTACTAAATAAATGAACATTGCTAATAAACGGATGTTAGAAATTTAAGTATTTTTAAAATTCACAAATACTTTAATTAGGCAAGGATGCTAATTTAAAATATGGTATTTAGCAGATATGTCAAAGTCATTGGTTAAAATGGTAGCGGCTGTATACGAGTAACACAGTATAGACTTATCACTGATCAAAGTCCTCGCAATCAGCGACGCGAGTAAAACTACTCATTTATTAAACCGATATCAGCGAAAAGGCTCGCCGTGCTAAAATGCAAAATGTTTGCGCTCAATGACAATTCAATACGGCGGTAACGAACGTAATGTGCGCCGGTACAAAAAGTATTCATGGACGCTGCGTAATGACTGTGCATTGAAGCGCAGCTCAAACAAAATTTCAAATTCAAAATACACTCATTGAGGCAGCGGCCGTCTGGCCACAGCTTTTTAATATATCCAAATAGGATATACATATAACGTGTAATATGCTGAGCGCTCAGTAGTGTTCGGATCAAGGACGGTCCTAACAATTTGATTCCATCGAGGTTTTCTAAATTTTCGATTCATTAGAATACTATATTTAAGAGTATGAGCAGTGTTAATGTTAGTTGATATGTAATTGCTGTTTCTGGAATTGTTATACCAAACGTGTTATATATGAAAGTCTGATTTGACAGAGAAGGCGGTCATTTCGCTTTGGAATAAATCGACATACATAAATTAATTATATTAACGTAGCTACAAATATGATCGTAGTCAAGATACCTAAAGTATCGATTACGCTGAATCCCTTATAGACCGTACTTTCTATGAACTTGCCCATATTTTTACAAGAATAGCTTCAGTAGTATCCAAAGTTCAGTAGTATCAAGTAGTATCAAGCTATGCTTTTCGGCAAAAAGCGAATCATAAGCCCGACGCGCGCGATGGAATCAAAGGCCAGCATAATGAGGAACCTGATCGGCTCCATTCACCGAACGAACGTGACTCGTTCTAAGTAACACGTGTTCACTAGCATTTCAAAGGGTAAAATTATTATATTCTATTCAATTTTGCGACATAAAGATGTAGCAATTGTTAACTATTTAGATAGTCACATTTTGCGAAACCAAAGGCTTAAAAATAAACTACTAATTTATGAATGTCATTATAATATAGGAAACGGAAACAGTCAGTATTTTCTAACTTTTCGTGAATTTAAAAATAAGGAGGTACATTTTGATCGACGAAGGGCTAGTGTGTGTGCATTACACTGTTTGAGTGACAAAATATTTCAAATACGTTGAATATTCCGAATAACGTGATATTAAATATAATATTGTACCAGGCATCTATTCTTACAATGTAATAAACATATGCCTAAAATTTGCCGAATAAAATGGAATTGTGGAGACCCGTCTAGTGGCAATAGTCTGGTGAACTGGGCTTGTTTGAGGAGCGGGCGGCTGACCGCGGACACCCTCGGGGCGCCCGAGGACGCCACGCTGCAATCAGCTAACCGAATCAGCGCCGCGCAAACATTGCTGATACTGTCCTACATGCCCTCTATATGTAAGCGTATTAACAATACCAATGTTTGTTACTGTAAAAAGCGGAACATGAGTGCAGACTAGGATATTGAGTCGCCGACAGATCAAAACACTTCTAATCAGATATAAAATAACAGATCTTCATAATCCGGTAGCATGAAAAATTATTGAACTTCACAGACATATCTGATTTTAGTCACACAAAAGGATCGTTGATGAAATAGGTATATTAAATAGGAACCCGTTGATATATATATACGTAGATTTTGCTGTAAAATACATGTCCATATTAAGTAAACTAAACATAGTTTTATTTGTACAAAATATTTGGTTATAACATTAAATGTCATGTTATTGATACAACAAAATTTAATTGGCTAAATCAATACAGAGCGGTCATTGGTTAACCAAAGAAACCACAGGCACATTCACAATGCTCTCGCGCCCATCATAGGTATAGGTTTACATTTAGCATCTCTAATGTACTTAAATATGTAGTAACACTATGTATGGAGGTATTAACGACGAAAAAGTGTACCAAGAACATATAAAATACAACCACACTATCGCTATTTGGTTTTAATTCTTATAAGCTTTAAGTACACATAAAGACAATGGCCATAGAGTCTGTTAACTAAATCGGAGAGTTCTTGACAATGGTTAGTACGCGCGCCATACGGTTT
Organism: Agara michaeli; assembly: GCA_018245675.1. NCBI lineage: Eukaryota > Metazoa > Arthropoda > Insecta > Lepidoptera > Hesperiidae > Agara > Agara michaeli. Next base: position 8,343 of record DWDX01000658.1, on the reverse strand, counting down.
TCCCGTTGTGACAGTATATTTGTATGTTAACACAGTTATTACTCTATCAGGGAACGTGGACAATATTTCAACGGCCGGAACTCATCTGGTAGTTTACGGGTGTTGTTTGAGGAGCGGGCGGCAGACCACGGGCGCACGGCGCGGGCCGCTCGACAATCAGCTAACCGAATCAGCGCCGCTCAAACACGCCTGGCGTGTTAGGCTCACGTTACTTCAGACTGGGCTATTCTGGAACAATGGGTACAACGTTACGAGGAATAGGAACTGTATATCAAGTAAAGTATTATTTAGAAATACAACCTTGTTGAAAAGTTTCGGAATATAACCAATTTCTGAAAACCGCAGTATAAATATAAATCTTATATATAAGAATCAATTGCTGTTCGTTAGTCTCGCTAAAACTCGAGAACAGCTAGACCGATTGGACTAATATTGATTTTAAAATAATCGTGCAAATCCAGGGAAGGTTTAAAAGGTGAGATAATAAGCAAAAATTCGGAGAATAATAGTAATAAAAGAAATTTAATTTTTCCTTCGAAGTTCGCCGAGACAGCTAGTACACAGAGAAATCTTTTTTAAGGATGTTTTTGTTATATTTTCTCAATCATAACTACATATATTATTGGCGATCTGATCTGATCTGAATTAAATTTCTCTGTAAGTAAAAGTTAAAAATATCCACACCTTCTACAATGACTTACCAAATGTAGAATATCAATAATATAATTACGTTTAATGCCTTAAGATATTAATCTACAATAAATAGGCTACAATTACTGCATCATCGCTTTTCATTAGGCGAGATTGCGGTCAAATGTTAGCATAGCACAGAAAACAAATGAATGCATTGTATTTATAACACCATTTTTTTTAACTTTCCCGTTTAATAGCAGGTAGCAATGGAAACCAATTTAGCGAATTGTCTGTATATTGCACCCTTTAAGTCAGAACACAAAGCTACAAACTTCAATTGTTGAGTTTAGATTTAGATCTTGCGCAGTTTTACTACATTCTTATTTTCATACCTACAATAAATAGTGCGTATAGTCAATTATATGTATAAAAGACTGGTGGATTCAAAAACATTTTATTTCTATCAGATGGAACGCGCCAGGCAATCTAACTAATCAGCGGAAACGAATAGTTGGATCATAATCTAACTATCAATCGACTACCGAAGCTAGTCAATCTGATATATCCCTAATCGTTATAAATGTACAATCTATTTATTTTGCGGAGTTCCCATCATAGTTTTTCAATACTAGAATTTTTTCCTTCACTGTTGCTTATTGTTATTGATGTCGTAACTTAAAACCGCAAGAAACTGTACGTTATATATGTTTAGGTTTCTATATAACTTGTATATAAAAGATACTGTACCTATTGTATATGTATGCTCCGGAAAGCATTAGAAACTGGTAGGCAACGCTCCAACTGAGGAAAATCATCGAACAAAGGACCATGATGTGAGTGATTATCAATACCTTGTCGTACCAACAGTTTCATAAGAAACAACGGACATGTGAACATAGTAAAAGGCATTTGAAAAGCAAACGAGTAAAGAGTCCATAAACAAATACGACTATAAAGCGTAATGCCCCGACATTAAACTTTCCTATACCATTGTCATCTGTATTTTGCAATAAATAATTAATAACAAGCGTAATTATAATTTTAAATGTAAACTTTGGTCTTATAACTCCAGATATATATCCAGCAAGTACAACAGCACATACCTCCTTCAAGACATGCAGACCTGGAACACATACCACATCTCATGACGTAAACAGTTACGTCTTTAAGGTATATCAAAAGTGACGGGCGAGTTTTATTTGTAATATACATATTATCGATATTGGCACTTATTGCTACATCTCGTCCGACTCTCGGACGCACCATGAACAGCCCCCAGCAAAAAATGCTTGGGGGATATTCAGTCGCATCAAGGCTACACTTTTTATAGCAGTGTATGGAGCCATGGCCTAATTCGCCCGAGGCTCCGTAGATCGGTTAGATCAGCTGTATCTAGCGCTTTGAGCTGGACGCGTCAGCAGATTCAAATGGAGCTTTATACCTGCAGAAATCAAATGAAGACTGAAATCAAGTACCTACTCGTATCTTACCTACATGTAAAATACATTCACGTTCCGTTATGATATTTTTTATATCTTACCTTAACTTTTGTATATGGTTAAACAAACATTTTACCCTAAACACAGTTCAGTAGGTATTAAAGGAAAATTTTAAAACAAAAATCACAATTTATCATTTTCCCTTTCAAACCTTTTTCCTTTTCAAAACCAGTGTAGTTCATTCCAGATGTGTGAGATCACAATATATTTTATTTCCCCTTTTTAGATTACGGAATCCAGAGTCCGTGGGTTCGACACCGCATATCACTAAGGCCATCGCATGCTTTTATTGTCCAATATCGGAGCGACACCGTGAGTGCCCCCGGGCGCACCTAACCGGTCCAAATTGAACCACTTGAGCCTTCAATACAGGGACATTGTACGTTTATACTGCTATTTACATTTAGCGATGTGTATATGCGATTTTATTTAGTTTAAATTAAAAACATTCAGTAATTAATGTATTCATGTTTTCTAGAAATATGTAAAATAACGGTACCAGCAGTAAGCCCTGTTTGGAAAGAATTAAAGAAAATAATTATTTCATATTCTTTTATAAAAAAATTGCGTTTGATATAAAGAAACAACTAAATCGAGCGTAGTCTATCCTAAATAAGTTCAGAGAATTTTTGTAATAAAACCTTGTTTAAAAGGTAGCTTAAAGCAATATTGAAAACTTGAAATCAACAGGAATCCTTTTTCTATGCACGCTAGTGACACTAAAATTTATTGCGCTGGCTAGACCAACTTGCAATTGGTCCTTCAATAGGATTTACTTTATTGTAGAATATTATAGTGAGTAAATATCAAATTGTAATTCTATTGTAAAGCAAATATTAAATTAAAACATCCGGAAATAGGCTGAAATTGACTAAATTAAATCGTAATTCTAATGTAACGCCAATATGAAATTAAAGCATCCGGAAATAGGCACTGACGTAACTGAATTACGTGTAGCGCAGATTCATTGTTCTCTAATATTAGAATCGTTTGTCTGTTTTCGATTGAAACTACAGCAGGCATTTACATACGTATTGCAAATAATTTCGACATTTATACTAGGTTTTCATAATTTTGTAGGAGTGTTTCAAATATCTCGACTCTACGAATCGCGTCTTCAAGCTGCATTATTTATTTGTATCTGGGTTAACGAACTCTTACAATTTCGATTACTTATTCAAATATGTCTTCCTATTATCCTATATATCCTTATCCTTAGATTAAATAGTAATCATATTTTAAGATTTTCTAAAACCTATTAAGCTCGTAACTTTTACTGGACAATGGTTTACTTTCCATAAAAACCGTGTGGTCTATTTCCATTTCTATAGGTTTAGTTAGAAATATATTGCTTTACACTGCCTCTAAATTTTTACTATATAAGTATACATATGAATATTCGTTTTTTAAATGTTTTACAACTCTCTGTTCGCATCTCTCCTAATCTTTCTCCAAAATGCTTGTCTATAGGAACTGGCGTTTCACTACTTGAGTTGAAGCATAGCACAAAATTGTATGGACACAAAATGTTTTCATGATCATATTGCGCAAAATGGTGTTGAACCCGCGCCACTCGACAGCGAGATGGGGGTGACAAAACTCGACTGGACAATAGGACGAAAGAAATCACGCCGATAAAATTTTAATGCCTGTATAAAAAGGCTATAAATTTGATTTACGCAGCCCCTACCCCGTAAAACGGGGTAATATCGAAAAATAACATGAGATAATGTTGGCTTACAAAGTGGGGTCGTCGGGTGGGATTAGGGGCTAATCACATTTGTTCATGCCAAATCAGCTCTTGTCTATAAAAAAGGACGAGACTTTTTAGGATTCTCATTATTTTATAAATCAAAGAGCTCACACTTTTATGAAGCACTGAAGATTTTGTTGAGCGACGTTGTTCGATGTTCAGATAGCTTCAGCTACTTTCCTGAACAGACCCATGATCGGCGGCATACATACCGATAAGAAGGAGGCCAATTATAGTTACTAAGAGTGAAAGTTATATATTATTAAAAGTAAATTATGCCACATAGGGTGACATTAGGATTCATTTTGCACTATATCTGCCTACTAAATGCAAATTACAATATATAATACAAAATTAGACGCAATGGTACAGTCGAAGTTTATACACTTTAGACAATTTACGTTTGCAGACTGAAAAGATATAATTAATTGTAGTAAGAGATTTGTTTTATTAAAATTGTATACAGCTTGTATTTATGTATATAGAAAAAACAAAGACGTGAAACAAAATTAAAAATATCATATAATTCGGGTAAATATAGATAGTCCCCTGTGTGATATTTGCCTTGGGAAATGCGCTGACCTCGTGGTTACCGCTAGCGGTCACCGCCGCCCACTTACAACTTGGCTTACGAAACAAATTAGAACAATTTCGTTGCACACCACATTCCGAAATTATGGATTAGATAACTGTTAAGCACGCACTTAATCTGAATGCTCCGATATTGCTGCTTTTATTTATTATAATAACAAATACCTATCCTATTCTATATATGTAGTTATAGCTTTTGTAAACAATATTCAAATAGCACTAACTAAAGTTAAATTAAAGGTTGCCAATGTACGCGTACATGGCTAGTAAGCCATGTATGGATCGTTCGTTAGGTTTTCAAACATTTCATATTATAATTTGGGATAACCTTGCTATATTTTTTTTTATTTTTACAAACAGACATATATAGCAATTATAGCTAATAGCTTAAATTAGAAGCAACAGTAAAATACAACAAGGGTTAATTTATCTGCGTTCTATCGTACAGATTTATTAAAATAAGGACGCTTATATTTTATGTAAAATAAATTTTTAAATAAAGCAAGAGAGAAACGAATAAGTGTGAAAAGCCCCTTAGGCGATATTTGCGTTTGGATGTGCGGTGGTCTCGGCCTCACCGCGGCGGTCACCGCTGCCGCTTAGCTCGGCGATTCACTTGCTTTGTATAAAATAAAACACAACACTTACACACTTACTATCACCACATTATTGCAATACATTAAAATAAACCCTTTTAAACGTGCTACCGGGCTTATTAGTGTTGCACTTTGAATTGCTTAAGAGTCGAATGTTTTATATTTATTACAATCATAGTATAATAAACGTAAGGTACGGATTAAGGTCTGTAAGGATAGAGATACTTGGCGTTCGGTGCTTTCTGCGTACTCCGTAAGGGACTTGGCGTGATGGTATAAATATATGTTCAGGAATTCAATAAACTTCTATTAATTTACATGTAGTTTATCAATTTATGTGAAACTAACCATACCAACGAGCATTAACATTTTGCATATCCGTACGAAAGTCATGAAAATAAATTTTAAAACAAAGGTTTAGCTTCATAAGTAACTTCACGATGGTTCTTTTCAGTCGCCGTAAAATAAAGTAGACTCTAAATAAACTTGTTAATGAGAAAGAAATGATGGAGAATATTCGAAAAAAAAATTGTACCAAGCTCTTAGATATAATAAAATCCTAATAGAGCCGCGGCAGCAACACAAAATGAGTAGAAGAAGCCACTTTAAAAGATTGGCACTCAACGAACTGGCATAATCTATGCAAATTACGTCAAATTAGGAGTCGTCAACACGCTGCGCCTTCGCTGCGTAATTTGGAACGCAAACCCTCCTTTATTATTAATATTTATTCCATTCCTTCCGTCCGAACCGAATCAGGAAAAAACGCGAAATCTCCCGAAACACTTCAAATGCCTAATGAAACGAATAAATAACATTGAAGCATCGAAATCAAAATTAATGCCGAGTTTTTGAAATCCTACCTGTATTGAGTTGTGTTACCTGTCTAAATTCATAGTTATCGTAAACTAATAAAACTAAATACATATTTATTTTTAAGAACATACAATATATTTATTACAGTAATTACCGTTACCACAATTAATGTTGCTAACAGTATGTTTTCTTTTTTTATCATTAACTAAATTGTTTCAATGTCCCTGGCGCAAAGTTAACTTTGTTCTTCCAATGTCTTATTTATGCAAATTTAGACAACGTTTGAACTAATTTCTTTATCGGTTTATTATCAGCGTTCCATTTTCAACTAACGGTCGGTACCGTTGCACCATTTTTTACGTGAACATTCTCCATTTAAACTTGCACAATATTTACATAACTGTTACTGTAGCGAAAGGCTCCTTTAATGGATGTAAAAAATGTTTCACTTTTGGGGCTCTACTTTTAACCAGAGCAATAGTTCCGTCCGTTCTACTTTTACCTAAGCGAATAAAGACATTTTTATAATGTTTCCATAGAAAAATTCGCACTAAAAAGTTCACCGTTACGTGAGAACGCGTAATTTTACAGTCCCTGTTATAAAATAGGTTTATTGCGCGTTTAGCATGGCTCACCGCACTTTGGTACAATAAAAATCGCATACCATTCGGCGCATTGTGAATTGTGACCCGCTAACTACTATCAGACTAATATACGAATATATGAAAACTATATCAGTACTACATATTATGCTCCGCTTATATGTATATGCATGGTATATTACAATAATAATTAAGTATTTGTAATAAAAATCAGTGCAGCGCAAAGTCGATTAGTATTTTTTAAGATACATTTTGGAATGTCCATAGTCCTGTGATAATTACATTTAAGTGTACTATTGTATTCAAATCCTTGCAAAAATATCACAATTCTATTTTTTATGAGTGGAGAAAAACAACGGACCTTCAGATTAACAATATTGAGTTTGTTGCCACTATTCCTAGACGTACACACGTTCAACCGACAAACACCCTACAATCCAAATTCGGTGTCATACTAAGAACAATTTCTCCACAGTAAAGTAGGTGAAGTGATGGTAACGTCTCTGGCGAACCGCATTGGAACAATCTTATTTCATACTACATTTATATATAAAAATTCAGCATATATGCCTTAGGTGCAGCTGTTAGTACTGCTAGCCTTTCAAAATCTGGCCTTTGATCGGTTGGATAATAACCATCCCTAAACAAAAGATGTCCGTTTTGAACTATAAGTAATTATTTTAAGCTTATAATTTTGCAGTAATTAATGTATACAAGCACCCATGTCCGCGATATAGTTAGGGCTATAAATCATAACAAACATCTTGGCCAACCCTCGCGCAGGGCGGCCGAGTGCTGTTAATTGGCGCCGGCGGGAAATTGGTCCGCTGCGAGCTTCCGCCGCGTGATGACTACTGTGGATGGACGCTCAAAACCGTTTAGCTGACTCCCATTCGTATATGTACTCGTACTTTTAATTTATACGATGAAGGGTTGAAGACTGATTTGCACTTTATCAGATTCGATACGATTGCTTAGGAAATCTTCGGTTGCGTTCGGTGTGTTTTATATTAATCATATCTTAAGTGCATTTTGTATTAGAACATTAGAAATACGTTATATTATATTATGTATATATAAATGATTTCTGTCTTTCAATTTCCAGGTGCCATTTTGAACTAATTATGACCACGTCATACATTTTAAAACTCAATTTGAAATGTGATCGAGTTATATAAATGGCATGTTTGAGTTGACTGTAAAATATGATGCCAATATAGAACAGGAAATAATTTTTGAAAATTCCTTGAGTACATAGAAATATGAGTATATATAGAAATGTTTGAGTATATAGAAATGTTTCAAAAACTAACCAATTACTCCGCTAGTAGTAAGGTTATAAAATTACCAGGTAACATTCCGTGATGAACAGTAGCACTTTTTCTGGCAACAAGTTCAAGAGAGTTCCTACGTTCCTAGCCATTAAATGGACAATGTTTTCGGGTCATTTTATTGTTTTTTATTGGACCCATCTTTTATCATGCCGCCGACAAATGCTATTCTTTGTTCACTTTCTTTTTATTATATCGGCTATGTACCTTACAAATGAAGACAGTGTCTATGTTTCAAAAACTAAAGATTTTATTACCAAAGATGTAGTTACGTAGGCATGTTAGTTTTGCCGCCATAGATAAATAACATATCTAGATAAATTTCAACATCTCAACACACAATGCAATAACTTGTAAATTTTAAACATGTAATAACTTTGACTGCCTCGTTGGTCGGGCGGTTGCTAGCGCGACTGCCGATCGGGAGGTCCTGGGTTCAAATCCTGGGTTGGGTACTGTTGGATTTTTCTAATTTAGAATTTCTAGCAGTGACTCAGAGTCTGGATGTGTGCCCGGTGCATG
>DWDX01000657.1:0-24051 GCA_018245675.1 Agara michaeli | reverse complement strand
TTGCTGACATTTCTAACTACTCGTATAACCGATGTTCCATTGTTTCAGGTCGTCGTTACGTCTCTAGTTACGTTATATCTCAATGCTTTTTACTTTATATATATGTCTGGCATACCATTTGGTGGTAGTCGTGGGCAATTTTCACGAGGAGCTCATCCCAACAGTGGGATATTAATGTGTTCAACGCCATATCTTCATCCGTAATGACGGCGCCCAAAATTAATAGATAATTTAGTTAGCCTTTACGATATGATTTTGTTAGTAAAAATAGCTTGAACATTAGATTAACAGAATCGGAATATTTTATCATATTTAAAGCGGCAGATGTGAAAACACATTGCCAAGAAAAGGTTATCGATTACCGTATGATCCAATTAGTAGATATCGAAACAATCGGTCGTTTTGAGCCGTAGAGGCGCTCAAATAGCTCTATCAGGATTCCGTGGAATTAGGGTTATTTGATATCCAACGGTTTTTTTCTCCGCGGCACGCGTTCTTACCCCTTTTTTAATCGGATTTCGAAGACGCGTGTGCTGCCTTTTTAATGTCTTAATAAAAACTTCAATCCACCTTATTGCTGGCGTTTTTATAAGTTTCCGTCGAAATACTTGCAAGGATGTATTAATTAAGCACGCATAACAATAGAATGCACCAATAATAACAGTTGTTACCTGTTTTTTTAATACTGTAAGTATGTAAACATCAAACACTTTATTAATCGTGTATTCGTTAAAACTACATGTAAGCGTTGAATTAAATTCCTCGTAGTATTTTAAGATTTTGTTCAAGGTATATTAAAAATGTATGTTTCACTAGATATTTGTTACACCTACTGTTAAAACGAATTTAAGTTATTGCATAAAATGCAGTCTAAGTACGGCGTAGTTTCTCAATATAGACGCACAGTATGTACTTCGTAGATACTAATATTTTTTAAGTCATACATTCCTGTATATAAAATAATTACTAAAATATATATACTTGTCTCTTTCGCAAGTTAATTTGTTAGCTTATTAATAATTCGTAAAAGCTGGTACGTATTACATTATGTTCAGGAAATTGGTGACAGTAGCGGAAATTTCTTTTTTTTCGGAATGGATCGTGGAGAAAAGCTCGTGGAATGTCATTAATATTCAAAACGTAACTAGGAGGGATTATAAAATAATAGGAGTAATTTGGAGCGGCACGCGTCCCGTCCGCCGCTCTCGCTGGAATTTCATGATAAGATATGCATGGAAATTAATGTCCGCTTTATTACATTTTCTAAGTTTCTTCATTTACTTATAGGGCATTGACCATTGGATATTAGTAGAGTACCTAATACAAAATTCTTCATTGATCCGTTTTTATTGATCAGACTTATCGCTTCTGTAAATTGATACTGAACGTAGAAGTATTGATTTCTTTTTAATCGTATAAACCAATCGAACTGCCTCGCAATCCGATGTCAGTTAATGGTTCGGTGCTCGTGTTCTATATTAGTAGAACGGTAACCCCATCATTAACTATGACAAGAATGGTTTTTTTACAGCGAAAGGATGTCAATTGCAGCAATTAGGTGCCTTATAATTATACCTTGTTAGTTTTCCTTCCTTTCGGGCTTAAAAACGGACAAAACTAGTAATATAAATTAATTTTGGAGCCCGTTCTATAATTGGACTTAATAGTAATTACGGGTCTTCACCTCCTTTTTTACTCTACTTGGAATGTGAAAATTTAATATTCTCATGTGTTTTTCTTTTAAGAATTGTGACTTTACTGGGGTTTTAAATACTCATAAAATATGTTTTTCACCGGTGCTGACGATACACAAAAGAAAATTTGCGAAATGGTTATGCAAATTGTACCTACTACGGTGTTTCTATGAATTTGTATATTGACACCGAACTATTTGTGATCTTATAAAAAAATAAACAGAAGGAACAATGTTAAAGCCATTTGTGAGGATCAACCATATTTAAATATAATTGTATTCCATTTTTCTAAATGATTCTCAGCCCCTTGGGCACGTTTGCAAAAACGTTGGTGGCTATAAACTATGAACCATTTTTTAAAAATACGTCTTCCAAGTAGGTAAGAATGTCTCGGTAAGTTTCAATTATAAAGTAGCATTTTGAGACTTCTTGGCATTGTTTAGAAAATAATAACCGAATTTAATGAATTTTGTCGAGTAGGTATCGCTTGCTTGAACGTTTTTGAATCGATAAATATTGTTTATTACAAAAGATTTTCTTACTGAAATTATTCTAAGAGAATATAGTAAGTATGTAGCATCAACATTATATATAACCTTCGAGGGAGAACACGTTTCTTTGATCTAGGAGGCCAGGAGATCAAAAGGTAGGTAGGCAGCTAAGTGATTCACAGGATTTTTAGGTAACCTTCGTGGTGAAAAGATTTTGTGTGAACGATAAATTATGTATAGAGTCAATTGAATAAAGTCTCTAACATATTTTGGAACATATCAATAAAATTATTCAGCGTATTTTTATACAGACTGGAATAAAAGTAGGTAATAATTTCAGTATTCAATATGTCTTTTAATTAGGTTTTATAAACTGGCAATAGGTACTTACAGTTACAAAACTATGAGCTTGAAAGCCATTTTGAGAAATACTTATTTTTTAATTTACCGTTCAAAATAATAAAGAAATATCGTCTATTGTTAGTTTTACTTTTTAGAAATGTCATCAATGTGGTTGAAATTGTAACGAACACAATAAATCACGCCGAGCAAAATAATTGTTGCAGTAACAAAGAGCCATTTTGTTGTAAGTCTGTTGTCGACTATTAAACATGAGTCGACTGTTGAGATACAGATATTAGACATTTTCCCCCACTAGATATAATGAGTTTTCATTAATATTAATACCTCTGCGAATAGAATTATTGTCATCATCCCACCAGTGTTATAATTTGCTCTTGATAGGAACCTATTCATACATTGGTTATGTTTTTTTAAACTATAACTAAGTTTTCAATTGCCTTATAATTATATCAAATTTACTGGAGGTATATCAAATTACGTGATAAAATATAACTTTCTATCAATGCTTGAAGCGGCTAGAGGTGGTAGATATAACTAACATTAACGAATAGTTTTCTAAAATAGACTTTGTTATCCGGCCAAAAGTGTGTCTGTAGGCATTTGGTCGTGGGATAGGCTGATCAATCATGGAGCCTACCCCTTCTATCCCGCCCAATGTTGGCTGGCGGCGCGAAAACAAACGGTTGCTAGGCAACGGCGCGGAGGCGGGGGCGCCCACACGTCCCGGCTACCGCATCACTGAACCCCACATATGTATGACACATAAGTTTACTCAATTGTTTCCAAGATGCACGGACTTGCCAGAATTTTTTTCTGTCCACAACTTGATTTTTTGGAAATTACTAGAGTCTGGAATTCTTATGAAGGTATAGCAGTATTCTAGAAATCTCTTTAGCCCATTATTTCTGATTAACATAAGTCTTATTTCATAACCTTTATCTTGGTGATCGTACATAGAACCTGCCCAATGTTAAGAATTCCGTGCCACACTGGCTACCCGCTCATTGTCAGCGTGGTGGACGATGGCTTGAAAATGTCAAGTTCCGAGAGTATTCCCGTGTCCTATTAGAGGGACGATAGAAGAGATGATCACATGAACGAGAGAGAGAATTTTCAACTGAAGAATATCATATTAACTGCATATTTAAAATTTACAAAGTAGCATATTGAATGACAGCTTAGAAATAGGAAGCAGTAAAATGTTGTTAAATACTTATCAAAAATATCAAACTACAATAGCTAATAAGTAATAAAAAAAATCTATTACCAATGAAACCTGTATCGCGTTTTATATTCCATGAAAACATAAAACAACCAATATAAACGCCGCAACTATATACCAATAGTCCTTTCGTACTATAAGGACTATTGAAACGGTATAATATTATAAAAAGTTGTTGTGTTTGTAGGTGTAATTGGGAAAAGAAAAGAGAGGTCCTGGCACGGCGCCGCGCGGTGATCCATCATCCCTCCGCTCCGCTGACCGCTACCCCACCACCCCCTCTTACTTTTCACTTTCTCTACATATTTTAAGGAGAGTAAAACTTTCCCTTCACCCCCGTCCTTTTTATTTTCTCCCAAGAATCGTAATGCTGGCGCTACACTCGGCCGAACTTAAATAAAAATAGTTCAAACGACTTTTCAATTTATACAAGAATCCATTCGCTAGATAATTAAATGTTTTAGAAAAAAAGTATTAAACGGTAAAATGTTAGTTTTCAAAATGTGATATAATGTTATTCATGGCAATTAACTATTAATAATGCCTTTGTATGTTTCAAGGTTAGCTGGTTTTATCGAATCTTTGAATTAAGTCTGTATTACATTTCCTATATTGCAATGATGATGAATTTTTCATGTCTTACGCGATGACAATGCAATATTTTTGAGACATAGAGTATGGCGATGGGACAGGAAAATAGTCGCGCGAACTTGTCGGCTACTTACGTACCTACGATTGTTTTTGTTTTCCTTTCTTTGTTTTATATTTTTTGTGTCAAAAAATACTTTTAAATCGTATCAACTTCACTTTATTGAGTCTGAATACGATCGAGGAAATAGAGGACATGGGTTGTGAAATACAGTTGAAATAACTGAATCCGAATGAGGAGTATGTGCTTTCATATAAACGGTAATAATAATGAACATCGAAGACAAAGGACGAAACTTTACAAATCCTGTTCGTGTAGAGCCATTAGATTTATATCACTAATATACCAGTGCTGGGTTCTGATGACAAAAGGAGACTGACTTACTAGGTGGAATGGAAATTGGTTTTGAAACCATATGTATATGAGTAGATACAGTTTCCTAAAGTATTATGAACATTCAGTTGTAGCAAGCTTAGTGTAAAACAAGCCCGCCGAGAGCTTTTTACGTCCTATCACGAGAACTCCTAGACAGTTTTCAAATCTCACTTGTCTCGTTATCTATTAAATCGCAAATCTCGGTTGTCTTTTGACGATATTATAAAATCCTTTTAACATTTCGCCCTTTTGCTTTTATCTTTCTGCTTTTTTAAGGCGAAATTCAAATGTTCGTTTCTAAATTAGGTTTATGGACGTATTTATTAACATTTAAATAGTTAACATTATTCCCTATTTCCCTATGTTCTATTGTTTTTCGTTCATTTAAAGATTGTGTTAGATCAATGCGTAAATTAAAGAAAAACAGTTATATTATGTACATTTATACTTATATTTAACTTTGTTACTAATATAAATACTCGTATTTACCTGTTGTGATTCAATAGTTCAAAATAACATCACAATTTGATTTATTTTTTGTGAAATTGTACCTACATTCCTATATTATGTGTAGCACAATATACATCGTAACGTACCTAGCTTTACCTGGTACAAGTACAAGTACAATTTCTGTTGATATATTTTGCGGGATGTCGTAGAGGTTATTTTAAAAAGCGCGTTGTAGTACGGACAGGGAGAACGGAGTAGGGAATAGTGCGCCAGCATCACAGTGTCTATAATAAATGAACGGGCGCGGGGGACGCTGACCAATGGCAGCCCCACCCTCAATCAATATGATGGACTCGGCCGCGAGGGGACGATCGCTCACTGATTTTTTCCCTCGCTGACAGGGCTCGGGAGGACGTTTTTGCGCCCTCCGCGCGGTCCGAGCGGTGCGCTAGAGGGAGCGTGCAATTAATAAGTACCGACCGGCGGCGTCCGCGACCGTCGCCCGCCGCAGCCGCACACCATATCTCGCACCGAACACTCCTTTTCCTTGTTTACCTGATAAGCTTTTATTGCTTTTATTTTCTTTTCACCCTCTGTTCAAATCCAAATGTTCATAGCGTGTGTAGGTTTTGTTATCACTTTCTTTAATTTGCAGTCATTTGTTCTTAACTTTTATAGTTTTCTCAACGAATTGATTATAGAATAATACAATATGTGTATTTTATGCTTACTGTAATTTTTCATCGTCACCAAGGGTCAACTCGTAGGGAATGTCATTAGAAAGTGGAAAAAATAAACAAGGTGGTTTATTCATATTAACTCGTCATAAAGCTTCTACGGGTTTTTCTAAATATTGACAGTCTTTTGGTTTATCTATAAATTAATCTTCAAAACAAGAAGTTGTATGATGAAATTGTAGAATCTAATGAGACGTTTGTATATGAAATATCTTTTGAATTCAATTAATAATAATTGAAATTGTGTAATAATTCTAATTTCTATTTTCGCAAAAATATGAGTATATGAATTAGCTACGTGGTGGCGATATATATGCCAGAAACTGTTCGTTGTGTAATACCTACTCGTAGGTACACATGTTCAAACACTGCTGTTTGGTGATGGAAATAGGGGCAACTGAAACTGTATAGAGATATTATGGGTTTTCCGTAGAAAACCTTGGACAAATAGTTGTTTGTTGCCTACTGTTTAATATTGAACCATTTACACAAACAAGTAAATTTTAACTACCAACTAAGGAACAGGCCAGGGCAGCCCATCGCAGTCCATTGTCTATATTACTTACAAAACAACCATTTAAGTATAGCAAAAGCTATTTTGTTCATAAGTTTACTTAGCTATCGTTATAAATTTTACATTCATCTTAAATACATCTCCGAAAGTAATTAAAAAGCTATTACTGTTGATTGCTTAAAATTCATACTGTGTAGTCAAAGAGGAGTTTGGAAATCTCTAGAAACATCTCGCAGTTTCAAACATCGAAATCTTAATCTAAGTTTAAAATTTCCTCGAGAATCGGCAAATTTTTCACTAAGTCATTAAAGTATAAAACTTCGGTCATTTTGCTGGCGTTGCTTAAAAGCCTTTTTAGGCTCGGAAAAGTAATCTTTCATTAGGGTGGGGAGGAGCTAAAACGGAAGTTCTCTTTGAAAGGAAAATTACACGTCGGATGCCTGCGCGCCGTTCAAGGGAGATGGATTTTAATTACATCAAACAAAGTTGTCAGAAGCGAAGTTTGCTGGATGGTGTATCGAAGCCATTAATATCATCTCGTGAGTATCAGTCAGGCGTGCTCGTTACAACTCGCTAATGAGCTCGCACTTTCCAAGCCATCACTTATTTATATTCGTATCTATACGTGATATCATGATGAGCCTCGATGACCGTAGTATAATAGGTACCAACCTAGTACTTATTTTTACAAATGCAACGTGTTCGATGTGTAATTCATGAGAATTTGTACGTCATTGTGCAAAATGTAAGATATTAGCGCTGAGTGAAAAACTAAATAAAAACTTGTAAAAAGTGAAAACCACGGAATCATAAATCCCCTTTTATAATTTGTGAAGTAAAAAATTAATATCATAAAAAGTAAATTATGCGGGACAGAGAGTCGTATTATGTTCGTCGATAGCAAGGGCGTGCGGGGCGCAAAAGTTTCCACTATTTTCCAATTATGGACGAGTAAATGAGGCAGAGGTGATAAATCGGGCGCGCCCGTCGCTGCGATGCCGCCGCGCTATGGAAATGTATCGCGGCCGGCGTTAATCACAGCTCAGAAGCCATTCATTTGATTAGGGTTAGTGGGCGCGGGCCTATCAATCCGCCACATTACCATGCCGACTTCGAATCACCAGGGCTTACAACGTTTTCAACTTTTAATTGATTATTTTTTTATATTTAAAAATTTCACTAAACACCTGCCCTCGGTTTAACAGCACATTGCGTGTATGCTCTAGTTATAGCAGCCAAACGCGTCTTCTCGTATAGAATTATCGAGTCTCCCAATAAAATCTAACTGTATGTTTGCCAACCCTCGCGGGCCGTAAGGTGTAATTTGGACCGATTCTCGCTGAGCACTTTTAGGTCAATTAGGCAGAGTCGCGCCCGGTAGCACTGCCTAACTAATCAGTGGGCACGCCAAAGTTTATGCCGTGTTAATTTGACTAATGCGCCTCGCTGCCACCGGATTAGTTCGTGATAAACCGCCCGCAGCCGACACTAAACATAAACGACTACACCTATTCATCATCATCATCTACAACCACGCACTCACACTTTTTTACGCAACGCAATGTCATCCATTACATTATGTTACATTACAGACATCTATTACATTATATATACACATTCTCCGCGACGTGCATTTTTAAGTGACATTGAATTAAATAACTAGACGGAATGCGAAAGTGCTAAAATTTGCTTTGGGGAATATTATATCGTTCCGTCACTTCCTAGGGCGAGAGGAACCTATTTCGGAGTAGTTATTATTAAAATTGGAATTTATTAATAATGTTCTGTAGAATAGATGTCGTGTCGGACAGCAATTACTTCGTGCTATTTAATCAATTAGATGTGAAACAATTGCCCACATGGCGGCCGTGGTGTGAATACGCCCCTATCGCATTGTACGACACTGTCGCTTTTTGTACACCACTTTACTGCTCTTTATGATACTTTAAAAGGCTCCTCATTACCAGTCCAACTACTCACTGGTAGAGATATTCCAGCAAAAGTTTACAATTCGTAGCCACTTATAGGGGACAATTTTATTTTTCCCTTAGCCAATGTATCATTATTATTGTTAGATTGAAGTAGTTTTGTCATAAGTTATTCAATGTAATTTACAGGCCTCGGTATATACTTAGTTACATGACTGAGGCGCTGTTAACATTGAAATAGAAACGTGAGGATAACTTAACTACAATAATGTCACTCTGTAGAAATAGGAATATTTAGAAAAAATAGGTTATAGTAGTGTAATGAGTTAGTGTTTGTGTTTAATAAGTTAGGAAATATATTACATCTTTTTGTTCGCAGTAGCTTCAAATTTATTAGACATACCGATGTAGGTACTTACATATACTTAATAATAGGTAGAGCGTAATGTCAATGTTGATGGTAGATATTCATAGGTAGTCCAGTGATAATTTGTAAATATATTTTCACAAATTGTTAGTACAGTTGAACTCATAAGTAGTACAACTATAGCACTTTTATGCGCTTTCATGAATACACGCACACGTTTTTGCATTGTAGCAATGCAACAAGAAATCTATAGATAAACAGCCGCATTGCGCTTTAAAAGAACGAAGAAATAAGTTGTTGTACAACGTAAATCTTCATGTTTAACTGGGATTTCTCTGAGATTTTACATAATACAAAAAAAACACTTCATTTATAAAGCAATAAGAAATATATTTTGACAATAATTGCGTTACAGTAATGTCAAATGAATTTTTGATAAAGAGCACCAACCGAAAGTTTATACTTTCAACGATTAAGTAGTCACGAAAAGATTTATTTATTACAAAATGCACGGGTAAATTATTTCATATGTAGTTAACTTACTATAGGTATATCTAATACTAGAGCTAATAGCGCATTTATATTTTAATATGAAGTGACTAAGGGAGCAAGCAGTCGTTAAATGTATGTACATATAAATACTTAGGTGATATCTTTTATTCCTTATCCACTGCTCTTTTATGCATGAAATGGATATGATGTATGCTTAATCTTATGCCTTGAGTAAATTATCCCGTGTACAAATTAAAACCAAACAGTTTTGTTCCGGATTGTATAACGTTGTAAGGACATTTGTCTACAATTGGTAGCCGAGGGTGACCGCACTTAATTCATTTGTGACCGATGAAAGGCATGCGGGAGTATTTTTATCACACGCGCCTGTCGAGGGTTTCTGGCCATGCCGGTTTATAGCGGATACTTTTCCGGCGGTTAATGTTGAACCTAATAAAATAAAATATGTAAAACAACCAACTCTTATATCAGTATAAAGGTCCGCAAAAGTTTAATATTATATTGGTACTTTTTATAAGAACTACGACTAAAATTTGAAATTTTCTTTTGCTAATATAATACCAGTATATCAAGTCCTTACCTATAAATATTACAGCGTTATCCTCCCATGTGAGTTCGGCAAGAGGTGTCAATAACACAACTTGGTACTTTTAGTAAAAATCGATATTATACCAGAGTGTTTTATTAGGCCGTTACTGTAAATCCTTTGAAATGGAAATAAGTCTGCCTAAAAAATCTACTTCGTAAAACGTGTACGCAGAATTTAATTATACCGAGGCCCCGCCCCGCGTCGGATTGGCTGGCTAACCCTTCTACCGCGAAAGGGTTATTATTAAGCTCGCGGAGGAAGCGCACGCGCCGCCTATCGCTACGCGCCGCGGGCGCGTCGTCTTTTGCCTTTTTTACAAGAGCCGGTATTTATTTTTTAACCGAGAGTCACGCGATCCAATTGGGTGAAAGGGTTACGCTATAAATAAATCTGAAACGTCATCTATGAAGCACGTCACGTACATGAAAGGGGATTTATTGAGAAAGGGTTGCGCACGTTATATGTATTTATGTACTTAGGTACATGTCGGATATTACTGGGGTAGTCATTTACTAACCCTCACATATTATATAGGATCGCAGTAGGTATATTTTATTTAAAATTAAAGCTTACATTGACGTCTGTCGAGATTGTAATAACATAGTCATATTTCATAAGAGCTTTTGTAATTGCTACGGTTATATTTGCGCAAGGGATTTTGGCGAGTGTGCCGTAATCTGATGACTTTTAAAATTAACTTTTGTTGCTTTTGAAGCGTACATTTGTTAGGTCGTAAAGAGTCGTAACGCGTGACAGCGAGTGGACGTGCCTGCCGCAACTACACCGGGATTACTGCACCACACCTTGCTCTCTTCATTTACGGGTTTAAAGCTTGTCAACGCGGTTATAACAGCGTTTGATCCTTACATCTCCATTTCAACGGATTAGTTTTATATCGTAGCGCAATATAAATGTTTATACGTAACATAGATTACATAAACCCCGCGATAAAAATTCATTATTTTCAAAATTCATTCGTGTTATGTTTTGCCATCGCTCAGCCATCTACTAAAGGAAAATAATTAAAATTGTATAAAACATATACTATTATTCTTAGAATGTGTTATGGTTATGCATGTGTAATTAACTAATTACTATAAACAATGCACATTTAAATCTGAATAATGAAAAATACAGATAGGTGTTTTGTAGGTCTTTCTAAGCAGTGCTTTCGTAGCAATACGAGTATATAACGACTCTTAGCATTGGTATTAAATATCTTTCTTGTTCTATATAAATAGTGTACGTAATCGTTGAATATCTTTCAAGTCTCAAAAGTTATTTATAATTTACTAGCTTTTGCCTGCGACTTCGATCCGCGCATATATTATTATACATATAAACCTTCCTCTCGAATCGCTCTGTCCATTAAAAAAACCGTATCAAAATCCGTTGCGTAGTTTTAAAGATCTAAGCATACATAGGGACATAGGGACAGCGGAAAGCAACTCTGTTTTATATTATGTAGTGATGTCACAGATAATGGAACAATCTCAATCGTTACAATCTTACTATAATTTCATAGGTACCTATCTAAATTGCATACATAATTAATATTTTCGAACTTTTATCTGTGTAAATATCAAGTTTTAAAGCCAGTTAGTTTTAAAGCCGGTGCAAGTTATCTGGCAAATCTTCAAAAATGCGACAGGAGATTTGTTGCTGGTCCCAAACAACCCTAATATTTTAGAGTTCGTTCTCATCTAAGGCTGACATATTCTGCGGCGGCTCCATAAATAATCTATTAGTCGAACATCACTTGACGTCCGCACAAAGGGCTAATAATTCTCACTTTTGTGCAACCGCATACGTTGGAGTCAGCAAAAAGTTGTAGGTAGAACCCTTCCTCACCTGCATTCCCACGATATCTACGCACGTAGAAAGTGCAACCGCGCATTGGACTTATTGAAAAAAAAAACTTGCGCAAATAAAATTTGCTGTCAAACATTAAAATTTCACCCAAATAAACCGAATTTTAGATCTATGCTATTTGAATGGATGTCAATCTTGTTGCGTGGGAGAATTTTGTAGCAGGAGATTCGAAACTACGTAATCTTGTAGTAGCTAAGTTCGCGTTCTTGGTAGTATCTACGAGTAGCGAATTTTTGTTTCCAATACTTATATAGGTATTACTGTTTTTTGGTTGTTTTACAATAACTATGGACTTCTGATTTTGGCCGTAAGACAGTGAAAGAATATGCCAATGCAGTATAGTTTAAGAACTAAGCAAATAAAAACTATATAAAACAAATAAGACACAATTGTGTTTACGTAAGTTATATATAAATATATGTATGTCATATATTTTGATCTTAATAGCTTATTGTTGATATATATCAGGGACAGTATACGTTTAAATAAATTTTTATTCAATATTTCCGAGTAATTCAACCTTTTATTCAATAGGCAAATAAAACCAGTTTCGGGAGAATGCAAATAATGCAATATCGGGCGATCGCTTAAATGAAAGGACCATTTCCCACGTGTGTCTACTTTACATTCGCGAGGGAGTTCGTCTATCAATGGTTCATCTGATCCCTGTCACAAAAACATCGAAGGTCAGTAGGATGCAGTGAAACTGGAATAGTCTCGAATTGCATCGACCCTTTCACTCTTGACGTATACCTGCGCTTTTTACTATTCCCGGAATCGCCTTCACGGGGACTTACTGCATATCGTGCTTCTCAAACTTTGCTTCGAATTTTTAGAATTCAACAATTATACTACGTATGTATGTATATTTAATGACTGAAATCTTAAAGCTTGTGTTTTCGGATTGCACGTATTGCGTTTTTCTAAAACTAGTTGTCAATAAACAATGAACAAAGGCAAAGAAACTGCTTTAAAAATTTCATCCATTCGTGTCGTTCAGATTAAAAACATATTTAAATCTTATACTTATTTATTTTAATTAATTACAATAGACATCTAATAACCATAGTAAAATGTCGTGAATTTAACATAAATTGTGAAATTCATAAGATTGACAATTGCTGGCAGTGCTCATTGGGTTGAAAGACTTTGCAAATTCTTCTATTTCAAAAGGGTCCAAAATAAATCAAATCTATATGGGATTGGCAAAAAAATGGGTTAATTACTTCGGCCTGTGCTTTTCTGTAGAAGGATACAGTGTTTTTATTAACTAGCCTCAGTATTTTACCAAGTTACGAGTATCTATGCTTAACTACTTGTATTAGTATTGTTTGCGTATAAAGCAAGCGGGATAGAGAAGTAAGACGAAAATTAATCAAGAGTAGCTCAACAAACATAAGTACTAACAGTAAGTCGATATTAAAATTTTTACTATTATTATGATCATTATATATTTTCAGCTATTCTTTTTCGTCCCATATACTTAAAACTACAGACAAATTTAAATTTCTCATTTTAAATTCAGGTAAGAATTAGTTTTTTTGTTAAACGTGAATGCAAAGAAAATGTCTCGTCTCATATATAGAAATCTTACAGTCATATAAATAGGGGTGATTTTTATAACTCAGAGCGTTGTGTAAATCGATATCGCAGTTTCGATCATTTATAACTTGCATTCGGCAGGCAAACAAAAGTCTACGGAAAAAGGATCGGAATGCAAAGCGGGGGAGATATTAGATGGAGTATTATTGCAACACTTGCACTTTTAATCGCGGTCTTTGTTAGGTACACGGAGAGAAAGAATAATAAACGTTTTTATATATCCACGTGTGGGTTTATATTGTGCGCTAGCAACACTGAAAGACTATAGCTACATATATATTTAGCTTTGAAAGTTATTAGCATAGTGTAAAACACATTTTATAAACTATTTAAATTCATTGCTTTAAAATAAAGTCGCATTCAAATTTTAATTGTCAACGACTGATTCGAATATATCGCTTTACAACTCTATTGAAATGTTTTGACTAAACACAAGTCGTTTTTTGAACAATTTTGACGCCGGAAATCTAGTTTTGGAGATAACACAACTTCTATAACATTCACTCTAACGCTGTTTAATATGTTTTCTGCCATACCAAGTATAGATAACTGAATTAAGCAATTTCTGAAAATATATACCTAATATGTGAAAGCACTATTAAATGTTATAAATATTTTTAACCAAACAATACATACATTCGGGTTTGTGTTTACATTGTAAAATCTCAAGTTTGTATGAGAGTACACATCGACTTTTGTCGGTCTGCGGCCCAATACTTTGGCAACGGATGATTACACACTCTAGTGGCTTAAAGCTTAATGTAAATTCCCGCTTCACTGCACGGTTAGACCACAGAAAATTGCAAAATTATAGCTATTACCTTTTGCTATGTATGGAAGTTGTTATATACACATCCTGCAAATACCAATAGTTTCTACAATGCAAAAGGACGTGGTGGCTTTTGCGTGAAACATGTCAGTAGGAAGCCAAGTAAGTATCGCTATGTATTCCGTATAATCAACATAACAAAAATAGTAAAAGATGCGCCCCCAATAGTACATTTAAATGTAATATTTTTATAGATGTATTTGTGTTTACATTTGCGCATATCACCTTAAAATTAATTAACATGTAGTCCACCCATGCTTTGTTAACGAAGATAGTAAAGGTTTTGGTTTTTTTTGTGTGCTCATTTTACCAGAAGATATTTGGATACTACTGTACTAGAAAATCGGTAGAAACTTGTGTGGATTCAGGCAATCTTAATGAAATCAAGTACATTGCTAAGAGTGCAATGTGGATCGACAATACATAAGTTGCATTAGTGTTATCCATTAGGTCGAAGTCACAAATCTGTTTTTGAATGCAATCAATTTGTCACGTGTTTATTGTAAAGGCCACTAGCGCAGAAAGATCGGTGTCGGTGTAGAGTTGACGCACGCGAAGACTTTCGCATGCCTGCACTCTTAAGACGAACACACGTGGAGATTATGCGTTTCAAAGGATTTTTTACAATAGGCCATATGCCGCTTTTTGCTTAACCCACTTTAACTTCGATTATAACCTTCTTACCTACATTTGCTTCGCTCTTTTACAAATGAAGCCGACACATAGACACAAGTTTGTACTATTCGAAATAAAATATTACACATCTCAAGCCACTGTATGTTTATAAAAAATAGAGCTCAAAACCTTTTTTTATAAGTCATTTTTGAGAAAATTTTGTATAGCTTTAGGTTTTTCAATTTTCATCTGTTCCTCGTAATATTGGCAAATATAGACAGCTTCAGGTTGCAGCCTGGCAGATATGTGACAGATTTAAAGTGAGGAGATAAAACTCCCGTTGTATCGAATCTAGACAAGAGTAACATATCTCCACATCAAGGGATGATTAGATAAAGTCATCGGCATAAAAGTATAGGAGACCTAGAGGAAGCTTACGAAAACACAATATGGTCTTAAACAGAGTACCTCGATTTCCAGTTCATCTCTTCAAATTGACCGGTACTTTTCCATCTGGGTAACAGTTACTTTAAGGTTTTGGACGATTCGAAGATGACTTTTGAATTCCACTTTCCTGCTTTGCATCTAAGCATCTTATAAAATGCAATGTTGTTTTTTTTGTCGACCCTTATAGGTACTGTTACATTACTTACTGGATACCGAACTCCTCTCATAGTGAAAAGATTTTAGGCCGATATTGAAAATTTAAATTATAAAACGCACATAACTTTGTTTAGTGAGAGGTGCGTACCAGATTTGAACTCACACACCAGTCGTGGGAGACAGAAATTCGAAACACCGCCACCACTACTAAAACAAGAATGATTCATAATTAGTGTAAGCCTGTATCGTTAGTAGGTCCGAGAGTCCAAGTGGCAGACAGAGTGGGATCACGTCGCTGGTTGTATACAAAAACTAATACGGGTGTGGTTTTTGTTTAAGATTACTCTCTAAGGACGTGATGGCTCGCATATGGACGCACAGGAAGATGTCGCGGAATATACATAGCGTTGGTTTTGTGCAATAATATCAGGGCTACCATCTACATATAAGTTCACAACCTCCAAAAATATTGAGACTGCGCGGTTCAGTCAATTTTTTAAGTAATTGTACGCTTTAATAAAAACGCAAACCTTAAGAAACCCTACTCATCAATAACATCTTAACCTAATTATTGGATAGGCGCTAGGGTACCTTGTAGTCAAGGTAAGAGGTACGTCATCGTGCTCTAGGTTTTAATACTGACAAACAGTAAAATGTATAAACTATATAAGCGTCCATTTGGTAAATATTGTGGAATATGACATACGAAAACATATATCAATGGATTATTAAACTCTATACTGTGACAGTTTAAATGAATGAAAATAGACCCATATTTCTATTGTTACTAACTTTTATTTACATAATTTATTTTAACCTTATAATCTACATAATTTATATTTGTGTACCTACCACTTTTAATTGGTAGTCGTATTAGCGCGGAAGGCCTCCCCTAAACCTCTCCTCTCTACTTTATCTTCATTATCTTTTAAGTTTAAGTACATACAATTATAATAAGGTAAACTGTAATGAGCCCGAACCGCTATACATATTGGGCAGCCCTGCTGATGTTTGCATGGGATCCCACGGTTGGTGTAACCGGAGCCGGGCAGCGCGGCTTCCGTCCGGCTTTTAGCGCCGACCCATCGCTCACCGGCCACCGCCGCCTCCCAGACACAGCGCCACCTCCTCGCTCGCCGATAGTGTCGCGACAATTAACACCAGACGTTGCTTCTCATGTCTTAGTTGGCGAACCTAAGGTCAATTATACCGTTATGTTTCTAAACTTCTTCCTGTTCCCGTTTCTAGCGCCATAATTACATTTTTACCTTCAAATAGTTTTATAAACAGCGTCAATGAATAAGACATGGTTAAGTGTCAATAAACACTTACGTCCTGTTATTAATTTAGTTTTGCCCGCGTTACCAATATAAGTATCATGTTTAATTTTGAAATGTAATGGACTAGGTGCGAAAACAATTAGTAAAGCCTTGCCGTTAATACGCGGCGCATAGCTCAGAGATGAAGGTAGCTGAACGTGGAACGGTGCCGGCGCCTCCCGATGTCATTAATATTAATTAGGCGCAGTGCGGCCGCCGCTCGCCGCTCAATGCACAGCCTCTTTGCTTTTGACTCGCTGCGAAAATTAATTACTCACAATCTTTATGTTCCAATTATAAAGGCCTTCGCAACAAATTAAATCTGTCCGGCGCAGGCTCCTTTTAAGAGAGGTTTCACTCTCTTTGTAGAATTGATAAATGTTCCCAGCGAAAATTCTTTGAATTCGGCGAAAAGTAGATATTTCAATTAATGTCTTAAATTATGAGTAGCTCGCAATGTGTTGATAACGAATGGGTCTCTTTATTTGTACAAATCTTAACAATGCCTAAGACGCAATTATCGTTGCCGTTCGTTACTCGCTTTGTGAAGTAAAATAAATGTTTGTAATTGCACGTTATACGCGACCGCTGGCGGTTATTGAATGTAAAAGCGAAATTGATTCCAAATTCCAGTTTTTGCATAAAGCGTAGACGACTTCCGCGTTTGAGGAGCAAAAACGAAATTTCAATACAAAAACTACCAAGTTTCTCTTTCATCGAGAGGCAAAATATTTAACGGCCGTAACCGGATATCTCAGCGCTGCTCGTGGAAACAATAAAAGAAACCACCAACATGTTATTACGTGAAACCAAAATTTAATAAGTACGTTTTTTATTTTGCATGGGTCTGGTTATCCATTAATTCGCTCGTTGTGCAAAAAAGCCTGGGTTTACCCACGCCGTGCAATATTTGAATAGTTCGATGGCGCACTCATTGTTACGGGAAGATGCGGAAATGGGATATTTTCTTTCGAGAAATATAATATACCACGCATTATGTTGACCCGTAGAAAAAGTTTCAATCCATTGAACAATCCATATTGCTACTTTCAAACGGTGAGCTTCCATTGATTATAAAATTGACTAATTTATAACGTTGTTCTAAAACGAAATGTCACATGACCTTTACATGACTACATCCAATTAGAAATAGTTGTAGTTACGTAATAAGTTGATGCAGATAACCGCAGATGTGGTGGTAGTAGGTACGTCTACTGAATAAAACCATTTTCTGGCTTTGTGTTTTTACACTCATCCAATGAGCATTTAACAATACAAGCACTACTGCTTAGCGGTAGAAGTGCCGCATTAGCACCGATTAAATTTCACTATGGTAATTAAGATGATGGCAAGAAATACCATCAGTGAACGATTATCTATTAATATTTATTGCATAATCTGAGTTACATTTGAACTGCGGTATGTATTGTTTCCATGTTTTAGACTGCATTTATTGTATTTTTAGAACTGTCAAGGATATGTCGATTTATGTTATACCGCATTAAACATTACTATTGATATCAAACTGAGTGATGTAGGTGCGCCTACACAATGACAAATCTGTATTAAATGCTCTTTTTAGATACCGTCATCTTTTCTAGGTGTCATATTGAACAGGATTGTGTAAATATAAAACTTCAATTTGAACAGTATTTTTCCCATAATCGTTAAATGCTAGTCTTCACAACGATGACCTTTTAAAAGGATTTCTTAAGAAATTGCAGTTTAGGGTATTAACAGTCAATTGTACAAATTACATTATGAATGTATTTCTGACACACAACACTGAGTGACGCGGTTGCTCCAGCAGGTATGCGGTGTAACACGTTAATGTAGCGAGAGCGATCATTATGAACACAATCAATTTCCTGTCAGCAACTGACCATGCACAAGTGGATGTATCGGTTCGCAGATCTCACCATGGCTTCAGAAGATTAATGAATTTTGAATTAGATACGTCCGAATTGAAATAAAATTGAACTTCGGCAATCGGAAGTATGGACCGAGCGTTGAATGATGCAATTTGCGATACATATCTGCGAATTTATAAAAAAATGCGGTGTCCATACACGGGCTGCAGCTGTCTGCGCCCATCGCAAGTAATCCGATCAATGCTTTTTTATTTTTGTACCATTTTCATTGGACGATTGTGTCGTGTTCTAATAGCCTTAATCTAATAAACATCCTGAAGTTTAATACAATTAGCGTAAGTGGGAAAAACAAAACAATTAACAGATAGGTACCTACTATCCTATAGTCTACTGATTGTATTATATAAATATTGGTTGAAGTTCAGAATTGTTTGGTGGAAGTTGTCTGATGGAAAATTATGCTGGTTACTCTTACTGGTGTTTGCATTACAGATTCCGATTCCAAATTAGGCAATTTAATGTCTGTGTTATGGTAACCGGACAGCCGATAAACATACATATATACATACGATATACTACTTATATAGATATTTTTACTACGACCAGATACAGAACAGACAAATGTGCCCATCACACAAATATTTGTCTCGGGTGGGAATGGAACCAACGACCTCCGGTTTTGCAGTCAGGGTCTCTAACCACTCGACCACGAGGCCATTCAATATCATATATACCTATAGTAGGCATATAAGTAATGCAATATTATTATAAAAAACACATATTTCGCCGCTGTAAATTTGTTGACCATAAAAATGTGTTATATCGTATAAGTACAATCTCAAAATAGAGACGTCGATAACATTGGACTTTGTGATTTCTGTTAGAAATTGGACGTCAAAGGGACTACTTGGCGTAAGAGGTTGTGCAAAGGGCTGTTTCGTTGTCAGACGCAGACGAGGGCCACAAAGGTTGCTGGCCGCCACTCTCGTCACGTCAACATATCGGAAAGGATTTTGCTGTGTCCGACGCTAAGGATGACTTCATACTGCTTCCTTTACATTACTGTCAATATTTCAAGAATCATTAATTCTAATGTAAAAACGGAGAATAAAAACACACCTACCTGCCTGTACCTACATATTATATGGGTATAGGTTATACGTTTGACAGTTTTAATAGTACTCTTCTCTCGAATAATTCTGTAGAAGATTATGCATGGATTGTAAAGTGTTACCAATTTTTGTCTTTTATTTTCCGCCCTTGGCTGCCTTCGACTCTCTCCGTATCTGAAACTACGGGATAAGTTCAGTAGGAACTCGTCAATTTAAATTTTCAAAATCATTTCATAAACTTCTGACAAGGTTTGGGAATTGATCGTGTTTGGTGTATCACAAAGATATTATCCGGAACGAAACTAGCTACGTGCCGTACAAAATTCAGAAATTCACTTGAAATTTTTCCCTTACCGCATTCACGATAACATCATAGTTACTACCATATGTATCTTTCATTTCATATTAATCTAATGAACAATAGGTGTGTTATTGATTTGGGATTTTTTATTAATTGAGAAAAAATATCTATTTGTTTGGTTAAAAGTTCATGTGGCTGCTGCCTTAACCCAGCAGGGTGTAATTGCTTCTACTTACCTTGTATAGAGACAGCCGCGACGAAATAGATACACGATCGCGAAATACATGTAAATATAAACTTGCGTGTCACTTTTTAAGTCCTGGGTGTATTTGGTTTCGACGTACCTACCCATGGCCTAGACGCGACAGACACTATACTTAAACACGTGTCCTATTAAAAAAACGTAGCTTTTATTATAATAACCTGAATAAAAAAGATCAGTAGGTAGTTAAAAATCCTGTCCTTTTTGAATAATGCCACCTGGACTTTTTTTTGTCGTCAAATGTCCACGGGTCAAAATGTATTCAATAGATATTATAAAATAGATTCCCGTTACCTATCATTCGGTAGGTCACTTTTTAGGCCGTTTCATGTAAAAAATCGACATGTGCTCGACAAATTATGCATTTCGTTGCATCACAATGGAACATATCGCCTGCGGCGGCACGAGTGCGTATGTAGGTATTGTGTTTTTTAAAAATTGCGATTTGATGTCAACCGAAGAGGCTTTTGTGACGTGTGGCGTCGTTCTACCAAAATATGTTTAGCGGCGTTTAACACTCCCCTTGATTTATATACGTTCTTCATTTCACGTGCTTACATAACTACAACTTTTTATCGTTTTGTGGTGATTAATATAATAACCTCGTTAAATTAATAATGACCGTTTTACTCGTAAGTATATACCTTATGAATTTACTAGGAACTATGGAGAATTAAAACGGGTTTGAAATTAATAACAGTTTTAAGTCTCACTGCTCACCATAGTATAATCTTAAATACAATTTCAGAAACGATACATGGGTGATGTTCTAACATATAACTGGTTTCAACAATAGTGATTGTGATCTCACTTTTTTGGTTATCTACATATATTTGAATTCATTCATACGATCAATAGAAGCAGATAAGCGACAGGACACGTCCCTTGTTTGGTATCAAACAAAGGTCCAAACGCTAACTTATCTAACGTTTGCACAGGGTCTTCAGAAAAAATGTAAGTCGATGTTATTTTTGAATTTGTGCAAGACATTTGACAGCGGATAAGACGAGAGTCGCGCGCGTCACAAAAGGTGACAGTTTCGGCGATCGGGAAGGAGTGCGCAGCGGGGACACAAAGAGCGCGAGGCGGTTGAAAGACGTTATGAATGGGCTTGGAATTGGAAGGAAGGAGTGATCGAACGCTGACCGATGCGACCGATGCCGGTCTGTATTCTGGTATAGGCGTATAAAAAACATATTACAATTATTCTCCTCGAATGCTGTACAGAGACTGACTTGCTCCTGCAGATCGATAATTTTACCGTTATTGTTTCGTGAATTTGAAATTTGTTATCAACCTTGAAAAAAAGAACTAAATTGACGACTTGCTGTTTGTATTGGGGATATTAAGCACCTATAATGTGGTAAATATCCCTTATCATCAGTGTCTTTTATAAACGTTAGTATAATTTATCTATCTTAAATTTTAATTATAAAACTTCTATAACAATGACCTATGTGGTGACGGAACATAATAATAATTAGTGGTGACAATTAGTGTACAATTTCAGTAAATAGTAAGAGCTAACTTACCAAATAAGTATATACGTAAGAAGTCATAATGTCCGGTTGAGAGAAAACGTAAATCTCGCTTTAGGGTTGAAAAAAGGCGCTCTGTAAGTAGGATAGTGTAGGACATAATTCACATTTATGCGGAGAGACCGTCGGTGCGTATCGAGTCGGGCTAGTTCGCAAGGACAATTCTCTCCGACAGAAAAAGGGAATTATTCATCACACCCGGAAGGGGAGAGCCCGTGACGCAAGCATAGAAATAGCCACCTGCCACTGTCTGAACGACGTATCTTGCACGGTCTGGCACGTTACTATTTCTACCCCATGCTTATGAAATAAAGTTCAATTTTGATGTATGAACTCCTCGATAGGTGGGTATTTTTGTCAATATCGAGGGTCCAGTTGTCTGTGCCCGTTGCAGAATCAAAAGTTTAAACGGCCGTCGAGAACAAAGGGCGCTCGGACAGAGCTACACGGCGGGAATAAATATTCAATGTGAATCCTTTAAAGGCAATATTTTATACTTTATTCTTATGCGAATGTCGCAAACTCTCACCTGCGGAGTTTTATAAAATGATAGGTCGAATATTATGCTTCGTCGTACCTACATATTTCTCTTTTCACAGTTGGAACCTATTGAAATAAGGAATCATTACGTTTTTCCCTTACTTTGATTTAATTATCCTCTTTACAATTTTACATCATTGTGACTATATATATTGACGACTACATAATAAAGAAATCATGTAACTATGCTTTTATCAACCGTTCAGTGGATAATGAAAAAAAATTTGGTGTCAGTAAAGGCGAACTAAATTTCTAAAATCGTAATATTTTATTCATATAAAAAGTTACCTTACAATATGGCTATAATTAAAATGCATTTCATATAACAAGAATAATTAACGTAACTCTCATTGACATGACTCATGACGTAAAATAGAAACGTCAGTCAATGAAACGAGTTCGCAATCGATCAAAGATTGTTATAAAATTTTTCACTGATTCTTGATCAACCGTCGCTCTTTTGTCATAGTTACAACAAACCGGTTCGTATACTTTACTTAAAATCTACATTAAAATCGCCAATAAATACAAAAAATAACGTGGCTAAAACTGTGTTCATTGTGTGCGATTGATTCGTAACGGCCGAGTGCGTAATAATGTGAATGAAATATTCAAAATTTTTATATAAAATCGGCAGCGCCGTCGCACATCTGTCGTTCACACGGAAGGGAGCGAATCTCATTGTACGCAATCACACTATAGAAGTAATCATTTGCGACCAAGCGATCAGGTTTATTATTAACATTACATTAAAATTGCAGATAGCGTCGAAAGCTCGGCAAAGTTAGAACAAAGCGTTTATGTAATAGTCGACTCTACATGTTGTCAGGAAAGGCACCCGGCTGTAGTGTCTATTGTGACGATGAATTTGCAAGGATTCATCTTTCAAGAAACAATGGCGTGGTCGGTGCCGTAAAATCGGGTTGTGCTCCAATTTAGGAAACAACCATAAATCGCCATTGTTTAACATAAAAACGCAATAGGACAAATTGCAAGCAATTTGCGCATGTCGGTACTCTTTGTGACGGACTCTATTGATAACTTTCGCTTTCAACTTTTATTACGTTACCTACTGCCGTACGCCATTTAAATGTTTCACAAAAAACTTTGTTAATTGTATCGTGAATATCTTATGCTATATTGATAGTAGGTATTTCAAAATATAAATACGTGTATTTTGAGAATAATTTTTTGAGTATTCTCAAATACTCAAAAAATTATCGTGAACTTAAAAATATATCTTTTTGGCGAATAACATTGGCACACATAACATTCTTGCAGTCTGCTACGAGTATAGGTGCGAATAGATTGTGTGTGACTAAAAATGTTTTTTACTTATATAAATTTATGATAGGATGATTGAAAACAATAACATAAAAAATATACAAAATCTATTTGTGACATTTTTATGGTTTCATCACGGTTACAGTCCATTTACGTTCTATTTCTGGGTTCGTAATTGCAGACGGTCTGGTGTAAGCACCACAAGCAAGGCTTGTCTCTACCTACGGATTGGTGGAGATACCGACTAGTGGTCAACTCGTAAATCGGTCTGACTAAGCTTACGACCGGTTACTGGGGTTGTTATGACAAATTTGTGTGCTAGAAGACACGCAAGCCTATTTTATAATTTAAAAAAAATGGCAAGATTTGTTTCATAGTCTGTTGCAATTTTCAACCGCATCAAGGCTAGAA
>DWDX01000656.1:0-24053 GCA_018245675.1 Agara michaeli | reverse complement strand
AAAACTACTGGACCGATTTCAAAAATTCTTTCACCATTTGAATGCTACATTATCACTGATCAATATAGGCTATACTATCGTTAGCCCGCGACTTCGTCCGCATGGAATATTACATTTTGCAATAAAAGTATCCTAAGTATTCAAAGTAATAATAAAAAAATAAAAAATAAAACCTGTCATAGGAAATTAAAATGCTGCCCAAAATCACTATTCCACACGGACGAAGTCGCAGGCAAAAGCTAGTCTTTTATACAAGGTAATTTGATTTCTAACAGAAAAATGTGAGTGTGTGGGCGATGTATAAAACATATAAACCAGTTAATTAAAAAGGGATAAAACTGTTGATTACTACGGCTGCATAGTTTCTCATTCCTCAGACGATTAAAACTCATAACGATAAACGCCCAGAGCTATCAAAGCTGAAAATATTTCCATGGGAGTCGATGAAGGCAACTTTATAACCGATACATCTCTAAACATTCACTTGTTTCACCGCGGTTTAGTGAGTTAAGCGAAGGAATATAGGAGTATACAAGCTGTCCCGGCGAACTTCGTACGGCCTCACAATAAATAAATAGTTTAGTAACACCAATCTGAACGGATTTTGATCTTATTTGACGGGACGTGCGTCATATTATGTGTTACAGGTAATTCATATTTGACGCTGCGATGGTAGCGCAGTCTGTCGGATCCAATGTGAAACATTCTAAAATCAACAACTAAAAATTAATTAAAAAAACAATTTCCAGTGGACCAAATTGTGAATCCAAACCATTCTCAAGTCCCCTTGGACATACACAACAAATTTCATCAAAATCGATCCAGTCGCTTAGGAGGAGTTCAGTGACATACACACGCATACAAGAAATATATATAGTAAGATGTAGGACAACGAAAACACTGAGAAGCGATTTCTGTAGGTGAACTAATGAATTGAAGGGAATTGTTCAGGAAGCTTAAGATCTGTGGAAGTTGTGCGAATGAAGGGAGGCGTACGTTCAATAATGGACAATAAGATACTTAAAAATAGATATGTATACAGATAGATTTTAAACGAAAATAATGTTTGCTAAGCAGAATAACTCTAAATAATAATTGATAACATGAAAACTCGTCAACAGCTACCAAACAAAAAAAAGAAAAGGAAAATCGGTTGACAAACAAAGGAGAAAAACGTACTGAATGTGTATCCAGTATAGAGATACTGGATACAACATTTGCGCTTTAATTGACACCAATGAAAAGAACCTTATTGATGGCGGAGTCGCTTTGTACTCGTTTAGGGAACTTTGTTTTGCCCACGCCGTGTCGCGGACACCTACACGAACTATCAATTTTGTTTAAAACAATAATCGTCTCTAATGCCACATAATTATATATAGGTCGTCTGTTCGTTGAGATAATTTTTGAAGAGAATCGTTGACCGGAAAAATGTACACACCTAATGTTTGCTCAATCATTCAATACGTAAGTGAATCGAAATTGCTGTGCGTTCGTGGGCGTTTGAGCGTCACGAACGCCACATTCGACCATAAGCGGAGCGCTTGTCTGTGTAATTGGGTACTTTTTTGTTAAGGTGTGTACCTACCCACTTTTTGTAAAAAATAGAAATATAGTGATGTACTGACATAAAAATATGGTAAGACGTAGTTGATTAACGCTGAAAAACGCCGCGCAATGGAAATCGATGATGACGCCGACGATGTAGCATACTTGCCTAACAAATCATTATTCACTATTATTTTGAAAAGTGCCAGGTTGAACTTTACGGGGAACACCGAAGCAGGCAGGCCATTCCACTCCTTTGTAATTGTAATTAGGAATGACGAAGAAAAACGCTCATATTTAACTAAAATGCCGGACAACGCTGCGAGCAGATGGCTAGTGAGTTATACCCAGCCTTTGTACTGCAGTGAGTAGGCTGGTAGTTAATTAAAGACGGATGTCGGTTTCCAGGTACTCGGTGTTTAGAGAGGTGTTTCGACGTTTCGTTGGAAATAACTGATATTAGCTGTCCACTGCGTATAATCAATTGATCCTAAACTGTGGAGAATAAAGTTAAATACCTGAAACATACTTAAGGGATTGTTTAAAGAACAAAATTGAGTATTTTAGAGGGGTTATTTGAAGAAGGATGACTGGAAAATTTTTAAATTTATGAAGAAAAACCAAAGCCTTCGAAACGGTTCTCATAAACGTCCAAAATTGTCTTTGTGAAGTCCTGCGCTCTGTAGGTATCTTGAAGCCGTTTCGTATATGTCGCGAGCGAGGACATGTGAAACTGCACACATTATCTCGTAATCTGAGAGCGGTACTGTTGCGTTAGGTCCCCGTCTCCTGTGTCCCGGCTCCTACACCTCATCATTCATCTGCATCCTTACATCCTGTCTTACTGACAAAGCGCTCGTGGACCCGCGGGCGTCGCACGCGACTCCCGTGCCTCCCAGCTAATGACGTCATTAAATATGAACCGACTCCCATACACGCTCCTCTTTGTGCCACGATACCGTTTAGAAACGCTGTAAGAAACCGCCGCGTTGTTCAAGAGTGTACCAAGCTTGTGCTTTTGTGTTTGATCCTTGAAAGGTCTTCGTTTTTCTTACATTTTGTGATCTCGTTTCTTAGGATAGCACTTTATAGATATACTAGTTTCATTCGCGTGGTTAGTATTATTTTTTATTCTCAGTTAATTTTTATTTCCAACCACGGGCCAATATAACCATTTTTAAATTTCTAACTTCGAAAATAAAGTAATACGTAGTTTTCATCTACTATTTTCCAGACTTAAATGATTTTTTTCTCCCGGTTTACTATAGACTGAGGGGCGCACAAAGCCGAAGTAATTAAGTTGACTAAAACATGACCTTCATTGAGTGTATGTATGTACCTTATGATGAATAAAACGATTTGAATTTGAATTTGAATTTGAATTTGAATTTGATTTTTTTTGACATCACATTTCCGAACACCGAGATGTAAAACACGGGCAGAAAGTTGTCATTCTTATAGAGTTCTTGCAACAGTGTAAATGATGCTTCACTTTTTACAGCGCTTAGGATAGCACGTCTATCTTTCACGCACACCGGCCATACATTCCAAAGCTTTTAGATCACTTAACACACGTTCCAACAATGAATGTATCGATACCGACACTTGGTCGCTATTCACGCGTGCTTGATAAGATACCGTCCCTAATGAGACAATAGCTTTTTTGGGTTCGGTGAGCAATCTTATCACTTCCTCTATGATTCGTTAGCTCTGGTTCTCCACGGTTTCAGTGAATCACAAGCCGATATCGTTCGATAAGTTATCTTTCGGTCGTAATTTTATGGGTTAATTGTATATATTTACAGGTGCTAATGATATTGCTTTCATGTTTATCAACACTAATCATGTTTTCTTCAATACCATTAACATGGCACTTGTAACTTGTTTTACTGTTGAGTTAATAAACTGATAACTTTAGACGATATTTAAGCGTTAGTTAATGAAGTAGACAGTTTTAAATTACTTGGTACTTGAAAATAAATGAATATATAAAAGGAAATTTTCACACAAAACACAAATACATAATTATGATAATAGCAACTTTTCTATATATAACTTGTAAAATCAGCTATGTATATTAAAATATACAATTGAGCATTTGTACAGGATTATAGTAATTTTATCGGTACAATTATATATAATTTGGTTTTGTTCCAGAAAGCTCCCTGAAATTTTCATTAAGAAAGCTTTAATGTTTCGAAGAAGAAATTTTGCTTCCACGGCTTTTGGTGCCACAATTTGAATATGATTTTCAATAGACTTCAATTACCTACGCTTCCTCTATAATATGTTCTATGAATAAAAGTTAATCACGTATTAGCAGTTCGTTTACGTCTTTGGAGTCTAATTAAGACATAATTACTTCGCTAGTATATACTACGGTAAAGAAATAGTATAGGTTTGAGATCACCTTTTATTGAATCTTGAATTAGAAAATATAAGTCAACTAAAATAATATGAAAATTTCTTTACGGAGCAGAGGTAACCGGACTAGGTTCTTTACGAGACAGATTTACAAGGCGAGTGTTAATGGTGGAGTCGGAAGTAGACCTAGGCGTACATACTTTAATCAAATAGGAGACGTACTAAAGGAAGGCTAGCTCAAGAGAGCAGAAGAGGCAAGGAAAGGTGTCAGGCCAGCAGCCTGTGAAAATGTTTACTTTTTGCCTATCCCTTTGGGCAGTAGACGTAACTGCTTGTATGTAAGTATTCTTAGAAACATGCTCATTTTTTGTACAATGATCGGAGATAATGAAATAACAATGATAACGAATCTATGATAATGATATTGGTACTTTGCGTCAACCAATTACGACAAATTATAATTTTGCTATTATTACTCTGTAGCTTAAACAACAAATTTAGTGAACCACAAAGTACGACTTTGGCTCAATGCTTTGGGACAAGTATTGTAAAGCGCTGAAATTGATATGGAATTTCCGTCTTTGCTCCGATTGTATTAAAGTCCACAATTGTGGTTCTGTGGTTTTGTAATATTTGTTAAATGTTTGTTCAGCGCGCTGGCGGGTTCGAGTGTACTCATATCACAAAGTATGATAAGTACAGCTACAAATTGGGACTATTGGCCCCGATGTCTGTCAATCATTGCAATTCAATGGAAACTAATGATTTTTTTTGTAATGTTCACGCAATTTTTGTGGAACACTTCTACAGAGACGCAAGTTTTTATTAATACACAAATTTACTTATGACCTGCTCGTTTTGTTATTGTAACTTTTGTTTCTTAAATTACGGGGCCGATAACAGAGAATTGAATCACGTCTTTATAACGGTACGTATTCATAAATAACTTATAATTATTCCAGAACTGTTTTTCTTCGCTCTCGTTAGATACTTTTAATGAATAATTTATGATTGTTTTGAAAACGAAAGCGGGCGATATTGGCGAGGCAGATCACGTACATTTTACGCTTGAAGTCATAAAATTATTATTTCACCAATTTTACATGTACATAATATAGGTAATAGAAGTGTACGGAGCCCCGCGTAGAACACGCCGTT
Organism: Agara michaeli; assembly: GCA_018245675.1. Classification (NCBI taxonomy): domain Eukaryota; kingdom Metazoa; phylum Arthropoda; class Insecta; order Lepidoptera; family Hesperiidae; genus Agara; species Agara michaeli. Next base: position 18,983 of record DWDX01000656.1, on the reverse strand, counting down.
TGACCTTTAAACTCCAAAACATTGTAATCCAATAGTGTTTTTTGTCGTATTGATTAATGACAATAGTATGATCGTACGAACCTTTGATTGATATTGAATGCCCACTAACCATCCTTGCATTGTGTGAGAAACGTATCTGAGCAATTATCCAATCTCCGTCATCGCTCAGTTATGCGTGTGGCCGTATTGTTTTAGCCGTAGCCGTTTATGGTACTGCAAACATATCGCCAATTTGCCGGCAATTTCCAATGCGGTTGGAATCGTCGATCTCGGCACGCTGGTGTATTTTAGATAATGGCGCCCGTCTAAAACACTTGAGCGGATCGCGTCGGTGGAAATTATGATTAATATCTGGCCAGTTAACGGTCCGCGGGTAGATTAGGCGCACGACTTGTAACTGGCAACTTTTGTGACGAGCTCGCGCCGGCCCGCCCGCCGCCGGCCGCGTGTGTCCGTTGCTATCACTGAACGCGTCGCTTGTTTGCTCACAGACCAGCGTCCGCTACTGAGTACATCACGTTCGTATTCGTAATTTTTCAATGAGTCTCTTGTACCGCCGTACTGCTGACAACTGCGCTTATGGCTCCGTCGATAAGATCGGTTCGTATCCATTAGGCAAAGTGATTGACGTTGCTGGTCTGTTGTCAGTAATTTTGTTTGAAATTTAGTACGGTGTACCTGTTTTGTTCCATTATGTACATATAATAATGTTGACACGAGTACTCAATTATTTTATGGTTATCGCGTTTGTATATATAATAGTCTGCAATTGACGGCAGTGATTTAAAATTTAGATCAACTTTTTTTTATTGCACACGTTTAATGTTTATGTGCACATAATTATTGTTTTAGCTATAATGTTCTATATTTCGTCAATTTATATAAAGCGCATCAAATTCGTAGGAGAATATTTGTCATAGATGTTAGACAGTTAATCATAAACGTAATTTGACTAATAAATACACGAGCAAGAAAAGTAATGTACATTTTGCCTGTCTTTATTTTAAACGTAAAATTCAGCTAGAGCCCTTGGGTATTGCAAAAAACTAATATATAGGCTTCCGTAAGTTTGAACTAAGCTCGGTCGTTTCGGTAACTGATTGCGAATCAATTCGCAACGATTTCCCGAGACTGTCGAGATAATTGCAAAGTTTAACGTGACGGCCGGAAGGAATGGCCGGTGACGTCATCGGTCATTCGAGAAATGAAACAAAGCAATTATTCAAACGACTCGCTAGCATTGCGTAACAGTAACAGGTGGATAATAGTTAAGAAATAATAAACGCTGACTTCTGTGCAATGCGGCTTCACGGTTGAAGCTTTTCGTTGATTGCGACTCCACAGGCCCAAGTTGCTATATTTATACAAACGATGTTGTAATAATAATAATAATTGGGTCGATTCCACGCACGGCTCCCTGATTTCTAATAAGCCAATTAAATGCATGCGTCATGGTAATAATTGATATATTATCTATACACAATATACATACTTTTATTACAATAGAACGAAACAAACAAACGTGCTTATCACGGACGTGTTTGGGCGGGTATCGAATCCGCGACCTTAGATTTTGGTAGTCAGTCTCTAACTGTTCTCTCTCTCTTACTGTCTCTATGTATACTATATAATATAGACATAGAATTAGCTGAGAACAAACTTTAATTTCACACGTTCAAATCATCTTTGAATGAATACAAAAACCTTTGTTTTATATCTAAAACAATAGCAGTCGATTTACAACATGGCTTTGCTCCACCGCTTACATACAATATTGCGATGTCGACACGAACATTACAATAAGCCTCTATCCGCACTCAGAGAATCATAAAATATTAAAGATTTGCTTATAAATAATGTTTCTTGTGTAAAAACAGTTTTCAAAAGATATTTTATTAAAATTAACAGCGTGTTCTATCTCAAAGTGTAATGTAACAAAAATCCGGCAATATTTGTGTAATTTAGCGTGTAACTGAGTTGCTTCCGTCACCCTCGCCGCACTAACTGAAGACATCACTTAACTCTGCCGCTTTACGATGCTCCACGAGGCATATTAATATTCATATAAATTTGAAACTACAGAGGTGCAAATATGAAATGAGCTCTCATCCAAGGCAATTTTCCACTGCCAAAATCTTCTACATCAAACTCAATGTCATTGCCTATTGAAGTTAAAAGGATGTATGCTATAGATAACTAAGAAATCGCTGACAATGTTAATGTCAATAGATGAATATTATATGGCTGTAAGGAACTAAATAATTTGAATTCAGTAATGCATGTAGGAAGAGTAATCGTTTTTGGTCTATTATAATTGAATGGATAATCATTTTTTCTTTCATTTACGCACAATGCAGATTTTGAGACATAAAAAGTTTGCAAATCTTCAAAGCTCGGTTAGCTAAAACACAGGTCGCAGCATCGTGACTTGCCAGAACGTGGTGCAAGTGCAGAGGAGGGGAGAGAACAGTAGAATTCATTCGAAGGCCTAACCTTCTCTGTTATGTTCGATCACGATGGAAGTTTTGAACTTCTGTTTCTGCATTTATTAATTAGGTACGTCTGTTTCTTCGATTGGCCACTGCTTCATGGGAATGAATTTGTATTTAATTCGAGCTCAATAAAAATCAAACCCAATATTTTCTATCTTCATTTGCTATTTATGCCAACTGCATATTCATGTCTGTCCGGTTACTGTAACACATGCATTCAATTGTCTCATTTGGAATGAGATAGCCGTGTCTGGAATGTCCCCGGTTATTATTATTATTATTATTAAATAATATATGAGTCGTCAATTACGCTTGTGGCTTCGGTATGTCGACTCTCGTACTATAATTAAAACCGGCAGCAATTTATCCTGTCATGTACGACTGACTCAAGATATTAAACTGCTAATTAGTCATTCATAATACACCCCGGTGTTAGGTTTGACTGGTAGACATTTGAGCAGCGCTGTTGTGTAGGCGTTATTGTTCTGCGCCAGGAATATATTGGATCGTAAGTAATCATATTGTTAAATGGCTTGCGATGTCGTTTTTTGCATACATGTCATTCGCATCTGTTGTGTCGTGTTAACTAGCTTCTGCTTGTTACTTATCGGCTGTAACAACTAAATATACGGTTTTGTAAAAAACCGATTTACATTTAAAAATACGACTTCAGTTAAGCGATACTTGATTACTATCTTGCAAATAATTACTATATTGAAAATTGCTTTATTTATAGCAAGCTTTATCAACTTGTAAAAGAAGCACGTCAGGTTTGAAACGATAGACATATTTGGCACTATGTCCTTTCCACTTACTCCGTTAAGGACTTGGCGTGATGGTATAATAATAGTCAACATTGAAGTGTGACAACAAGTATTTTCCAACTATGGTTTAATTTGTACACGAATAGATTATGTTATATTAATAAAACAAGACATCGTTCATATGGTCTGCTTTATTTATTTTTATAAAGTATCTAATAAATGTCGAAATTTAGATAACAAGTGGATACTGTACTTACTATTTCCTTAATGATTGAGTAAGCCTTGCCTCGGACCTGATTAGATTCGTTTCCCACTGAACCGGTTCGAGGCCCTTTATTCGGAACCGAATGAGTCGTGTAGTCTCCGTTCCATAAATTATTTGATCTATTCCACCGTCTCGTTTTCACCTACCAAGAGCAAACGGGGCAGAGCTAGTTTATTGGAAATTAATATTCAAGTCAATTGATTTTTGATGATATTGCAACAATAAAATGTAATATAAAATGTTGGATGTAATAAATAAATGAAAAGAGAACTGGCACGATTTTTATTGGACGGTAAAACTGAGCGGTCTGTCGCAACGACTGGGTGTTATGTCGCTTTGTCGTTACAACTTAACTAGTGAGTAAAAGAAAGGAAGAAAGAAAAAAAAGAAACCATTTTTTTCGCTACTTTTTTTTAAAAGAAGAAACAACACAAGATCCACAGCACATAACACAAAATATTCTACAGTAATGAAATCATTCACTTATGTGCGTTTAACTTAAATGTATGCTTCTGAAAAGATAGCCTCTAAATCGGATATCCTTGTGTTTGTTTTAGCTGTTTCCGCGGTATTTCAAGTAATCGATGTATGCACAACAATTTCATCCTAATAGGTAGCATTAAATATTTGAGTTCGTTTACAGAAAAGGCGGTGTTAAACAATTATATCAATTAAGTGTTTAAAACAAGACCGAGCTTTCTATAACCATCTCAAAAATATAATTGAACTTAAAGCGTTCAAGATAGAGAAAGCACAAAGCGGAAGAACGATGACTAAAACATTTGTGACCTTCATTAAGTGCATATACCTTATAATGAATACAACATTTTGAATTTGGAACGAAATTTGTAGAACTAGATAAGAAAGAGACGGAAAGAAATCCAAATTGAGTTTCGTTTGTTTTTGTGGCACAAATTGACGAGCACGACACTAATTTTGAGGGGTTGTTAAGGTTTTTTCTTGAACGATTGCTGTGTGGCATCGTTATAGCGTTGTTTATTTTGTTCCTGATGATAGGGACTCCAATTTACCACATGTTGCTCTTGTTCCTTATAAAAAATAATATCCACATGATTTGGAGTAATTTATATGAAGTTATGACGGTCGTGTGTCTTTAAAGGCAATTTTTCCCGAGCCCTCGTTCACCGGTAACCGTTATATTGAACGAAAAAAAAAACCGAAAAAACTAGCTCCCGATAATATTAACGACGACGAGATATTGTTAAAAACCTTATTCGTTTATTACTAAACATAACTTTTTAACTTTAGAATACTCTTTGAATGTATATCGCACTTTGTTAGGCTCTATCTGAAAAAAATCGGCCGAAGGATCTTACCGCCTTTCACTCATTTTTAAACAGAGTTAGCCAGAATGTTCGATATTTGAAAAATGAGCTGGATGTAAGGGGTTTTCATGGTAGGGATGTATTTGTAATTTCAGTGAAAACTATAATTTTCTTTAAGATTATATGCTATAGTCGTGACCCCTTAAAATAAGGCAATCCATTCATATTTCAAAAAGCAAGATTTTTATACATATTTGTTTATTTATCAGGCAATAAATCACATACTTTATTGTATGGTATTTAATTGAAAAGTTTCATGTTTCGACGACCCTATAAAGAATTTGGAGGCCAATGGAAGCGTTATTTTTGTTGATATTTAATTATTATTCAAACATAAATGTTGTTTATGGCTAGTTACCTATAACCTCATATCGGGATTATTATACTCAACACGTTTCGACTATAGGACACGAATCGATTGTGAATAGGAATTGCTTTAAAACATAACGTCGAGCGAATTGGATTTTGAAAAGTAAACATTCGTTTTGTTTCTTGCTATCGCCGTGTCAGTTTTCAACTATTTCCGTTCTGTAGCTACTGGGTTTGTACAGAATTTTTTATTGTCGAGGAACTTTAATGTAATCAAAAAAAATTAAGGTATGATATAGATATGTATCTATCGCGGAATGTGGTGATGTTTGGTGGAGATCTATACCTTTTTTTTTGATTACGGGGGGAAACCTTCAAAAGGTACCACGGTGCCGTGGGAGAGACACCGGGTAATGTGTGATTTTTACCGCACTATAACCCCCTCGGTGGCCTTCCTCGGCGCTGTTGGAGGACTCCGGGATCTCCGTACGGAACGCACCGGTGTCCTCCAGCGCCGCGCCCTTATCAGGCTCAACCCAGAACTTCAAGCCTTTACGAATCTTTACGACGATGAGTGGCCACACACACCGTCGTCCTTCCCGGGGTCGGTAAAGATCTATACCTAGCAGTGAATCTGAATCATTTCAAAAACCTAGACACCATTTACAGAGCCTTGGGGAATGCGTAATGAAATATCATTGCCGCAGTATACAAGTAGAATTTCTTCAAAGTGAATCTACAAGATTTATTTGGTTCATTATGTATGTGTATCACAGATTTAGACCTAAAATATTCCGCGTATAAAATAACTGAGTAAAATGCTACCGATTTCGGAAGAGACAAAACGAAACACGAATACGTAATATTACACTATACAAATGTCATGTATTTCCTGTATTTTAAAACGAAAATGGTTACTAAGGTAAAGGAATTTCTGTTTGTACTTTCAGAACAATTACTTACGACTACAAAGGGACTGTATGTCTTTTAAAGATACTACGTATGTCCCTGTAAAGTTTTAGACTTATTGCTTTGGGTTTGAGGTTCGGTTGTTAGTTAATGAATCTTTTAACTTGCCAATATTTGAGTAAACCCTGAGAATAGGATAAAAGATAGAATTTATTTTTACCAACAATTTGCCGTTATTTTAGTAGGGTATTTTCTATAGAACATCAGGTCCGTTGTTGGCATATCAAATAATATATGCTTTTGATTGCAATTCAATGACCCTGCTGCTATGGTTTTTAATTTGTTATTTACGTACTGTATGAGCTATAACATCTAAACAAGTACTATATAGTGCGTATTTAACAGCTGTCCGGTTACCCTAACACTGGTATATAATTGCCTAATTTGGAATCAGATAGCCGCGCGTTTAATTGTCCCAATTATTAACGAAAAAACCACAGTGCGTAGACTGTCGAAGTGTTTATCGTGTACAGTGATCAAAACGTGTTTGAATTCTTTGCGTTATCTTAACAAACTGCCGGCAGATGTGCTCTTATCCGCACTGTATCGGTATTATCCGCAGTTGTTGACGAGACCCGTGCTCATTACCGGTACGGTAATGCGTTCGTAGCTGTGACTAACTACTTTAAGCACATATCATTTCGCTTGATATTTTGTCGTGAAACTTTTATAGTGTTTTGTTACTGACAGTGTAACTGTACGAGTGTTTTGGTAAATTTTAAGGGGATTCTTAGAGTTTTGTGCATTGAAATTTTTGCATATTTTTAATGCCTATTTTCTATATTTGGACAGTTGTGTGGGAATTTTTTAAGCGCTTTATTATTTGCTGGACACGGGTTTATGTTCACAATGAGAAGGCTTAATGCCACAGTTTGCCACGCTGGCCAAGTCCAGAACTCTATGGCGTGCAGATTTATTATATCTTTATATTTGCCATCATTGTTATTTTTGATATTCATTTTTAATTTTCTACCATATCACTGCTGGTATATAAACTGCTGTTGTAACCATGGCTGTTGTATACTTCACCATAAACCCGTACAGGTTGATGGAGTTTCTACCATAATGAGTAGGTACATTAAAAGAACGAAATGACGATGTAAGTAGAGACAAGCGTGTATTCTATGTTTATTGTTGAAAAGTCATTATATGTAAATCGTGGAGTCGTGGTGATGGGCGCGCTGATAGTGACATGGCATGTTTCGCAAGAACCTAACTATCTACATTAGTAATAACAGCGATGTTCGTTTGTTTGTTGATTAAAGGCACTTCGCGAGAAATGAAGACATTACAAAATTAGTCGGGAAAAATAATGATACTTTTTTTATTTTTTATAGATCTATACATTACATGACAAATATGTATAATTTATGATTTATGAGAAAAATTACAATTATCTGAATAGCATACAGCATTCTCTACCAGTTCACCATGAGATCAAAAAACGTAACAAATTATAACACGCTGTCAACAAAGAACTTAAGAATCGTTTTGAACACTACGATCTTTAGTTGACATGAGTTATGTAGGTAATTATAATGACGTTACTACTGAGATAATAAAGAGTAATTGAATTAGATTGAATATAAGTGTGAATATATGTGTGAAAAAAATTTCAAATCACTTTCCGTTCTAACCTAACGTTTTAGTTATGGCTATTAAAAATGTGCAATTTCGTACGGCGGCTTGCTCGGCGACATTATGGATTTTCTATGTACAATGTAGTACTATTTCTATTTACGAATGATATTTAACTATTTAACAAGGTCTAACGGAGTCACGGGCCTAATGTAGTGGAATGATAATTCGAGTCCCAGCGGTGAACGAGTGGGCGCGCGCGCGACGCACCTGTTCGTGTCTTTCTCCGTAATAGACGAGATCCGAGCGATAGGAACGCAGATTTAATATTTCATAAACGTGATCTTTTTAATGCACGTTTTGTTAGTTTCGACTTCTGTGGCACAGTACAAAAATAGCTTGTTTAAATAAACACCATAATTGACTGAAAAATGCTCTTTTTGTTCTTTTCATCACATATTCGAAAAGATACAAATCTCAGTGAAGTTGTTTATTTCCAGCGGTCTCGTAATTGTGAAAGATTAAATATATCATATATACTAGGAAAGCATATAAGTGTCATTAAATTGGTGTAAAGTTTGATGTTGGTTTTGACAGTCACTTTGACGCTTTTTTTAGAGATAGCTTTATGGCAGTGCATCTCTTATCTTCTTTCTGAATTATTGGCAACATTGATACTAGATTAAAACGTACTAGTCGCCATTGTACGTAAACTTCAATACTTGAAGTTACTAAGCGTGCATTCGTAACATCGAAGGTTTTTTTTTCAAATTCAAACATTTAATTTAAAAGTTGGCATCAAGTTGTATCTTCAATTTGGCTTGTTGTCGATACTTACAAACGCTTGGCTATTTTACCAACAAGCTATTTGGCTGTTACTGCTTCATTGTTATTGCTCTGTTGTATTTTGATGTTGTATCAACAAACATTAGGCTCAAACCCGATGAGTAATACGCTAGGATTTATCAGGTGAAAATTGTTTTAATGTGAAATTCCTCTTATTTACCGACAATCTGAATAGATGTTATATGTTTGTGAGCATATAAATGTGGTTAAAGTCCACGTTAAAATGCGTCTGTTTTTTTGTAAGTTGTTACTAAAATTGTCAGGTGACGTTGGAATGTTATTTCAAAGTAACGATGTAATAGTCTGTGGACTCAGTGTTCGGTGACCTGTTGGGAACATCACATGCATATATACAACCGCCTCCAGTAACATTATCACTATTTTTGTTAGCCCTATTAACCGCGTACCCAATTAATGATCTTGATTAAGTGACAACTTCCGTTCACTTCTCGGTCGATTAACCCGAGATACTCCTTGATAATTGTAATTAGGTGGTGCGTATTCAGTGTCATTATTCAGTTGTCTGAACGGGTTGACAGTGCCCGTTGATAATCTTGCTCTACATGTGCTAATTAAACGGACAATCCTTTACACAATGATCGCGGCTGTCTACCCTCGGTACGCGGAGCGCCGCACGAGCCTTTCTTTCCAATCGCTGAGTGACTACCGATACCGTGTTCTAAAGGTAGGTTTAACTTTTCAATGTGCATTTGTTACACCGCATCGCTCGCTGCAACGCTTAACATATTCAACATCATCGCGTGTTTCGTTATCCATTGCCGTTTAATCGTTCCTGTCGCGTGATTTAATCGATGCAAATGTGTAGTGGTCCGCGTTCTTGTAATTGAGTCGAGACGATCAGTTCAGCGGTCGGCAGTGGGGCTTCAATGATTGCATCCTGATAATCGCGATCACGGGCCTCTGACATTTCTTTTCTTTTATCGCAACGGTTGCTGTAAGATAAAATGGCAATAAATAATGCGGGAAGACACGGTCGGTACGTGGTCTCGGTTGCACTTTTCATTTGTATTATCCGCGTAATTATGCCTCGCTGGACGTATGGTAGCCTTATTTATTGCTCTCTACCGACTAGCAAAGGGATATAGTTTGTTAATGGGTGGCAATAATTATTTTAATATGATTTATTGTCTTCTCCGCCGGTTCTTGCGCTCACCTAATTGGTTTTACTTGTGCTTAGTGCGTTAGTTATGTTCATTGGAGCTTTGATGGCTTTGCCATTACCATTGCTTCTAATGCAGTAATTGTTTGGTAAAACATTAACGTATTCAGTGTTGTATGCTTCAAATTAGTCGTAAATGAAAAATGATATTTGAACTTTATAAATATTATAGTAAAGTAGTTATTAACAGATACATGGTCTTTCACAGGGTTTTTTATGTATTTATATTATTTATTACATAGAAACTAATGCAATGCTTTGTCGTGTTGTTTTCTTTACATTTATAGATCGATCCGTTGGTCCAGCGGTTAGTGAGCTTAAATACTGAGGTTGTGGGATCGATTACCATTCAGGACAAATGTTTGTATGAAGCTAATGAATATTTTTTCTGACTACGTGCATAATTAAATATGTATACCAGCTGTCTGGTGAGCTTAACAGAGGCCTTGCCTGATTTAGGACGACATAGCCCAGTGGAGTTGTCACAGAGGATTAATATAATAATTATTATTGTCTATTGCTGTATGCCTTTTCGTGAATTATATAGTCCATTGCAATATATTAGGTACGCGGTAACTCAGTACTCTAATAGAGCAGATATTTGCTCGTATGTAGAGAGATATGGTTTCGAAAAAGTGTTCTAAGTAAACTGTGGGATTTTTCGACGCGTAACAAATCTCGTTGCATGTCTGTCGTCGCGCCGCCCGTTCCATATTCTCGTCACGTCCTCCCACGGGATGTGTAGCCGAAACTACCGACTAGTTACCTCAAGTTAATATAAGAATCTTCGGTTTCGTTTTTGTATAGTACATTTTGGCTTGTTTTTACCGTGTGACTTTTCCGTATTTAAACCGTTTTAAATTTTTATTTAGTTCTACTTGTATACGGAGACATAATTAATCTTTCGGGATGGGTGTAAGTATATTGATGTTTACGCTTAAAGTTGTGTTCACGTACTCGATGCGTTATTGTATCCGGTATTTGTATGCGGATTGAGTGCGTGCCGCATCTGTTGGTGCGCCGAAAGTTTTTAAAATAGTAGGGGGGTGTCGATGTCGTTTGGATCCCACTTCCATTTTAATTTATAGGGGATTTGACAAAAAACAAAACTTGTTTTAGAGCAACGTGTCGTATTTGGATTTCTGGGCATGTCCCGAATGGCAACCCTTGTTTTGTATATTGATGCGCTTATCTGATACAAACATACATTATCATTTCAAATATTTTGTGTGACGTGTTTCGATTGTTTCTGTTTCAATGTAAAACTATCTTTATATTTAGAATTCCTCATATTACTTAGCCTGTTTATTAACTTCCTGGTCACCATAACACATGCCCTGCCTAATTTCGGATGAAATTGTCGTGAAAATTATACAGAATTCCTCCCAAGAAGTAATAAATACTTTAATTACGCCCACAAAACCACTGCAGTGTACTATTGATATAACACTATAATCTGTAAAAGAGACAGCCTGTTAAATACCTTACCAACATTTTCAATTCCGAATCCTTTTATTGCTTTATACAGTGCACCGGGTAGCCAATGTGTAATGTATGTATGCGGCTCGCGTGCTCAACCGCCATTTAACACTTAAAAAAGAAAACGAAGATATCTGATTAAAAGCAGCAGTTGGCCTTTTAGCATTGTCGTTACACGACTGCAGGTTTGAAGAACAATTTGTCTTGAACTATTCGAAGACTTGATCGTCCGATTAATCTAGTTACACCGGATAATATAGCACCGAGAGTTATTTTTATTGCGTATTCACCTCGCGAATTGAATTAAATCTTAAAGGCTGCTTTTACATTTTTATTAGTGTTTTCGTTTTTACATTGAAGGTATTAAAAAAAATTGCTCTTGTTTCTTCAGAGCTTCGTACTCACAAAAACATAAAAATAATTGACATTTCAGACCAGCAATAAGTAGATTTTATAATTTCTGTCAGAGACGAACGTGGAAGAAGCTTTTTATTATGTCAAAGAAATGAATGAACGTACAACCTTTGTAATGTTAAGTAGTTTTGTTCTTAATTACAACAGTCATTAAGCTGGGATGACGTTTGTCTTACTTGGTCTCTGTATCTCACACTTTGTAATGTCGGTTTGTATATATATTTTAAACAGTACCTAGATCCTTACACTCTTATCATCGCTGCGTGAATCTTTGAGAATAGTAACGGTATATATGGATATGTCAGAATAATTATCATTAATTCCGAATTTACCATGTTCTTTGTATAGTCATAAATGGCTTTCATCTGTCGTTCAACTACTCCCGGTCGAACAGTATCTTACAAGGTGACAAAATTTTTTGAATTTGGAATCTGATTAAACGGAAATTGAATACTTTGCTGGTCGCTTATCTCATTCTCCTTCCCTTTTTATGCAACAGCGGAAGTTATTCCATTTTTGCCTTATTTTTTGTTTGGGTATTTTTTTTGAAACGGATTTGTTAGAGAATACATTTGTATTTGTTTACCTAAATCTTTATAAGAAATAAATGGATAGATGACTAACGAAGATCACATTACCAAGTTTTCTCTACAGAGGACGCTAGCAGGTATGGGGTATGGTTGCGCCATTTTCAAGTGCGGTATATCTTGCGAGTCCGAAATTAAACATTTACTTATTCCCGTATACAAATTTGAGTAATGTAATTATGACACTGGCGAATGTGCAGTTTCAATAAATGATTAATAAATTAACATTCGAAATATACATAATACGGATTAATTAAAGCAACAAAGATCCTAATTGAAAATTTAATTGAATAAATTCGAAACGACTTCAGCTGGACGTGAAATTAATCTATGAACAATAATTTGTCCCTTCCATAAGGGCAAGCTTGCTTCAACCAGTGACACGAGTTGGGCCGTGTCTACATAACGGCCTTTAGCCTAATCCGATGCGAGGTAGTAATAAGAAGATTGTAATTGTACGTCAAAGGGACCGGCTCGAGGATTAGGCGACGATATACAACGTCGCTCCGCTGAGCGACGATCACAATTTTACTATGAAAAATATATAGAAACGTATGTCTGTACCGCTTACCTTACGTATGAGAATAATTTAGGCATTTCCTCTACTTTTTTTGAAACCTATTCGTTCTACCGTTATGTCATCCATTGGCATATGGATATATGGGTCCCCTCTTAAAGTGAGAGCTCACTAAATTAGCTCCCTGGAAGCTATTTCCTTATTATCCTACGTATATTTTTATAACATATTTGGTATGTGATTCAAAGTTACGATACGATAAAAGTTACTGCATTCGAAATTTTCTGAAGCACGTCAATAGCTATCAAACAAAAGAGTAGAGGAAAATCGGTTGACAGAGCAGAAAAACGTACTGAACTCTTGCCTTTGCCTACTATATAAGGATAGAAAATGTCATTACACAGTCACATAGCCGGTTACACGCGCAGTAAAAAGTAGCTCGTTATGATGGACACGGAGCTATTTCATTCGTTACGGGCCGAATGGTTTTCGGGCGCATGGAGCCGTTTATTTCATTATCGTTTTCGTTACTAATCGCCACTAATCACTTGTAAGCGTTCGCAGGTAGACTGACAGCTATGTAGACACATAGAAGTCTAATGCTCGATGTTGACAATTAATTTGATTAAGGGATATTATGAAAGGCATCTGATTCGTTATGAAGTTGTTGTACGTTTTTGGTCTTAGCTAGATAATTAGTTGGTTGGTTAATTAAAATTATTCTTGATTAGCTGTTACGCGCAGCGTAACCCGTGTGGTCAAAATAATTAATTTCGTTAGACCATTATTGCGACCGTAACGTCATCTATAGCGGTCATATTTGGAAATTCAGAGGAGCCCCGATTCGAACCCAGACTCCCGGAATGAGGGACTGAAATCTAAACCACTAAGCTAACGCTCGTGCAAAATGATTTATTTAACATTTATATTTATTTCAGTATATTACGCACATTTTATGTTCCGTTCTAAAAGAAGAGATATGTTAGCGATTTATGGAAATTAGGTTTTTTTGTTTAGGCTTTTGAATAGAGTCGTGAATCAAAAGGTATTGTTGGCTGTGGAAATATTCGGGGTTCGGTTAACGGGTTCCTTGCCTGAGGAGGTATCTACTGACTGCATTGCTCGCTCGAAGCAGTCAGCGATACAATCTTTCTGGAGTAAACTTGCGTCTTCAGCCGAGTTCAGTTAGAAAAACAGAATAATGCACCAAAAATATGAATAGAAATTCAATAAAACTGATAGCTGAATCAATTTTTTGCTGATTCCTTTGTCTCCTAATACTCGTTGTAGTTGTAGATCGTCCAGTCCAATCCTCTCCAAGATTAAGGGTGAAATTTCTTACTTTCGTAAGAAAGAAAACATTTATTTCGACGAATAACAAATGAGATATAATGTTGTTAACAACAAATGAGATATAATAACAAATGAGATAAATAACAAATGAGATATAATGTTGTAAGTTGAGCTTTCACGTATAACGAAAGCAATCATATCAAAATGCTTCGTTTATCGTTTCAAGAAAGTCGCCATTGACAGAGCTTTTATTCGCTGCGACTCAAACCAGTGGTTAATATCCTCAAATGTTCCTATCGGGGCTCCATAAAATACTCTGCATAACGTGCATTGTTCCCCATATTTTAGGCGGAATTAGCACATTAGTTTGAATAACTATGTGACGGTCTAGATGACCCATAAGATACTGAAAATGGCGAAATGTTTGTGAAAGCCGCCTCGGATAATTTGTTTTTGAATATCATTTTTAAAGTGTATTTAAAAGGAAAATTTGTGATGTTTCTGTGTAAATATTTTTGAAATAGATTCTCAATATCTGTTACATAACGACTTGTAATTTTCCAATTCGTAAACAGCAGGAGTTGGTCTGATCTATTAAAAATCATTTTCAATATAGTGTTCTGCCTCTTCATCTGTATCTTTGGAATCACTAAAGGTCAATAACCAGTACTGCGTTACGAATTATCAAATCATAAATACGCAGGACACGTTTTTCTATATCCGTACAGCTTTGTCTATTGTCAATATTAGTTTTTTCGTGTTACCAGGATTATAAATAATACCTACTCCTATCTCTTACGCCTGGCAGATCTTTCTGAGTTCTACATTTTATCTGATAACAGAAGTTCCCGTAACCTTCAGCTAAACTCTGATGCATTCCTAAAACTGTGCCCATAGTTCTGTACCGAGAGGAATTCCAGATGCTATCGTCGTACGGAAGCTTACTTTTATGTGAGTTATGGCGCAATAAACACAGTGACCACCTATTCGACTTTTTGAGACACCGTCCGATAAATAGATAAAGCGTTTAGATACAGTAATGTAAAAATGAGAAAGGACATGCTTCGTAGGTACGGACACGTGGAAAGAATGGATGATGAAAGAACGACAAATCAGATATACAATGCGAGTGTTGATGGATGTAGGCGCCGAGGGAGACCTAGACTGTCTTATCTCTATCAAATAGGTCAGATACTGGCTGATGGAGGAGTCAGGAGTCTTCGAATCCGGCGTGTATGCATGAATAGAGCGATGAATGTAGACGAAGCGCGTTAGGTTTGCAAGGACAGAGATATTTGGCACTCGGTGCTTTCTACCTACCCCGTTAGGGACCTGGCGTGAAGGTATGTTGTTGCTGTTTATATTTTATATTTATGTTTATATTTGTTTTATTTTTATGTTATTTTAAATAAATTTGTCTCTTGGTATATAGGGCCCTATTTAAATAGGTATTTTTTTTAAATGCTGCAAACACATATATAAAAAATTAAAATGGCCTTAATCAATCCCGTCCTAGTTTTACCAAAATATGGTAAACCGAGTAATAAATAAAGTACCGTTGCGACACCTATATACGTCATCGGTCGTTACTAACTATAATGGATTTGCTGAATCAGCCGTGGCATCTTTATCCCCGCGTCATAATAATGCCTCGTACAAATTGCTCATATATTACCTGCCAAGATGCCAAGATTGCCTGTTTTGATTATAAATAGTTTTAGAACATTTCATTACGGCCGGTCAATTCTGTTGGCAATTATTAAAAAGTTTAAAAAGGCCCTTGTTATTAGCAATCACGGTGGATTATTTATGTAGGCAATATTTTTCGGTTGGTGAGCCGACAAGTTGGGCAACGCTGAATGCTTTCGAAACCTATATGTTGATTAGGCCTCCGTTGTCATCGGAACTAACTATCGTTAAACCCTGTCGAAAGCTTGTAACGCTGATGGATGGTATTCGATAGTGCTTTGGTCACAAACAAACTTCGTTTCAGACTGGATCTGACAAAAGCGATCGGAAACTTGTTCTTAGCAGTGTTGAGTAATTAAAGTTGTATTCATTGACTTGTTGGTGCTATTTTGTTAAGTGTAATCCGTTCCTAAGTTGTAACGGTAGTTAGCGTCTACGTGGAAGAGCATATCGTGATGATACTTCAACCCGATAAGCCCATGTTTACTAGTATAATTATCAGACCATAAAAATATTAAAAGCCATGTTTATTGGCAAGGTAAATTGCTACATACATGTGGCTGAGGACATCAATTAAAAACCACACAAATTATACGAGTCGTTCGTTTTATAGGTTTTGCTAAACCTTAGAATGTTCTAAACCGTTGCTTATACACAGAATAGAATTTCCACTTAAGTTACCATAGAATCTTTATGGCTTCGATTCCCACAATCGTGTAACGGTCATTTCCTTCAAGAACGTCCCCGATATATTCAAATTGAATTTCGAATATAACTTTAGAACGAAGGATCATGCATGAAAGGCGTTAAACCAATGTGACAGTATTATAGGGCGACCGCTTAAAGTCGACAGATGAGACGTCAGTAGAAAATTGGATTTCGTAAAATAAATATGTCGCGTTGACTTTGTATTAACATTGGCCTTTGAAAAACACACTCTCCTAACTAAATTTAAAGTGTATTTTTGTTTAATTTGGACTTTGAGAAGAAAGTTAATTTTAAGTGGGATTTGCTGGTCGCAAAAGATTAATTTTTTGTCCGCTATAGGCGTTGATATGATCTCTTCTTTTGCAAAAACGTTTGTCCATTCTTTCCTTTTATTGTTGTGGATTAATTTTGTGAATTCCTCAGGTGAGACCTCGTTACAGTTTTGAATGGCATCTTTGCGTTTCTTAATAACGTCGTCCATTTTGACGCTTTGCTGACTATTAATCCTTTGTAAGTATTTGTTTAAATATGAATGCCTTCTAAACGATTTATCGTTTTCGATTTCGTAAGTTCTTACAGTCGTTGCAAGTTTCATTTGAAAACCAAAAAATACGAAACGTTAGCATTAACATGGGTTTTATTTTAAGGAATATTTTAAGGTTATGCAAAATGTCATTTTCGCAGATTATGTTCGTATTGCCTCTCCAAAATATTTTCAATTTGTTCTCAATCGCTTACCATTAAATGATAAATATTAAGGTCCATTTGCATGAAATATCACATAAAGAAGAACTAAAATGTTATTATGTTCTTTTGATAAAACCGCCGCAAACTGACCACGGACCGATATAAAAAAGCCACAATTAATACGCAATAGTCATTTCAGTGTATTTTATAACCGATTAAATATTGTGGTCGTATACAACGTGGGGACACATAAAAAAAACACAAAAAACACAAGATATTTTTAAAGACACGAGTTCTTTTATGTGTATGTCTCCGTACACTTTATTTTATGTGTCTCAAAACAAGGGTCAGGAAGGAATCGATGCATTTGCCCTGTTCGACATAGCACAGCTGTCAGATAAATCACTACCTTTAATACCTGTAAAAAGTCAACAATACACGACCACAGCATATAGGTATGTCAGTTCGGATATGATTAAGCCCGGATGAACTATCTAAAATCGATGTTCATTCATTATCTCTTGTTCGATTTGCATTTTGATTGTTACAAACGCTTAAAAGCTGGCGATGCGTCAGCAAAAGTTGACACTTAAGAAATCGGTAAAATTGTTGTAGACAACATAAAAGAAATTATGATTGTTAGATTTACGCTCCTTTACTTTTATTAAAGAATATATTACATGCACACACACACACACACACATACACACACACATACACACACACACACACACACACACACACACACACACGCACGCACTTACGCACGTACGCATGTACGCATGTACGCACGCACGCACGCACGCACGCACGCACGCACGCACGCACGCACACACGCACACACGCATGCACGCACGCGTAAATCCTTCCTGTTTATAATATTAGTATAGACAAACGCAGTCCAACAAATCCACATATACCAAAAAAAGATAAGGTAAATCAGTAGATTATGATTAGTGATTAGATTCTGAAATATGGTACAAATAAAACTAAATGCGTACGTTCACGACTCTAGGGCGACATAAATGAGGTGTATAACATAAAGAGTAGAGCTTGATTAAGAAATTTAATATTGATTTCTAATTTGACACGATTAATTTAAACTTTCTGTTATACAAAACACTAGAAATACAGTTATTATTATAAAGAATATCTTTATATGTATTGGTTCAGAAGTGTATATAAGTACATATGCATCCGTTATCTGGTCGCTGTAACGCATACTCTGTGTAGCTTAGTTTTAGATGGCAGTGTGTGAATATGAACTGTGAATAGGTCTATGTACTTAGTTGCCGGACAAAATTGGTACAATTGAGAATGTCATAAAAATCCACTGTGACCGTGGCCTAATATCATGCGCACTGGCGCAAAAGATGACTGGAATGCTTCACGGCACTTATGTACAATCCTTTTATACGGAATTGGATACTTTCCTTTTTCCCGTCAAAGATTTGTTATTGAGCTCGGACATTGTTAATGCGGTTCATTGACTCCAATTGGATATGTATGTACTTTTGGATCGCTTTAACTATTCACAAATGCTTCCTAGTGATTGTTAGGAAAACAAACATTTGTCGTTCTAATTCAACATCAAATATGAAAGTATAATAGTTATCTACATCAAACAAGTCGCAATTACAGTTCAATTTTAGGCAAACAATCGGCTAATATATGGGAATTTTTCTATTATAGATTGTCACAGTAAATATGTTTTTATGTAGCACTATTTTCGATTTTCTTTATCTTTTCATGATTTATAGGTCAGATACTGGCTGACGGAGGCGTCAAGAGTCTCCGAAACCGGCGTGTATGCATGAAGAGAATGATGAATGTAGACGAAGCGCGTCAGGTTTGCAAGGA
>DWDX01000655.1:0-24061 GCA_018245675.1 Agara michaeli | reverse complement strand
CTGTACGATCTATCTCTTTCTCAATCTTCCTGATTATTCATCACTTTCCTCTATCGCCATGCTCTTGTAGTGGGACTAAAGCACAATAGTTTAGAGATATCGCAAGACCCTATCCGTTTATGTCAGGAAGAAAATTGAGGATTGAGTATTTCACCTTATATTTGGGAAAAGAAAAAACTACACCGACTTTTTCTAATACATTTTCATTTTAATCTTTAGGTTGTTACTTAGAGTAAATAACAGAGAAGTGTTTCGTTTAATGTTGATGCACGAGTAGGTAAGTTCCTTACTTATAAATGTCTTGTAATTTCGAGATTATTTCGCTTATATTTTTATGTACAAACCTTTCGGTGCTCACAGTAACATTCAGAAGTTAAGCGCTAGCATAGTAAATTGCGTGGTCAGATAAATGTATATTACCTACATTAAACCCATTACGGCAATATGTGTGTCTCTGTGACAGAGGGGAGTTCATAAAAATCATTTTCGTTACCAAAAAATGTAATTAAACCATCTTAAATAACAACTACAATTTAGTTTCTTTTAATAAGCAAATTTATTGTTGAAGAAGATAAACACATGTTTGCTTAACACTTACGATATGTTAAGAAGTCTTCCAGAAATGACCAAATCTGTATTTTAATAAATATAAGTAATTAAACATTTCCATAAATAATAATAACAATAATCCAAAATAAATAACAAATTGAATTAAAATACGATTTTCTATTATGTTATAACATGTAACACCGCAAAAGAGTAGATATACGACAGGTTGTAATGAAGTCATTAAACCATTACACTTATATTTACTTTATTTTTATGAATAATTTAGTTATACATCGTTGAGTTAATTATGTACATTTAATTTATAATTACCTACAGTCGTCTTTCGTCTCAATATTGACAACATTCCACTTTAAACATATACACCACGCCAAAGTACTTATTTTAAGTTTAACATTACATGTAATAAACTTCGTAGCATCACAGTGAATTCATTTTTTCTATAAATTATATTGATTATAATTACATAATATTATATAATATATACATAAGACTTAATCAAATTTATGTGCAATACATATTTGATACACACTCGTACATTATACGAATAATTCTTTAAAACTCTATTATACCTACATATATACCCGAAAATATTAAATGTTCCATGTTTACTGTAATTCTAATTTTTTTAAAGTTGTAATTATAATTCCACAATATAATATACCGAAAATGATATGATATTTTGATATAACAAAGTTTTTTCATTACAATTTATTCATGAATTATTGTAAGTGTATAATTTTATTGTCTGTGTTCTTTTAAACACTTCTATAATTACTACGGTACATTTTGAGTGCAATAGATATTTTGAGTTTATATTAAGTCAAGTAAACAAAGCGTAAATTAATTGATTTCAATTTTAATGGTTTATGTTGAGCCTCTTAATATTTATTAATTCTACGACATTTTAGTTTAGCGAATTAGGAAAGTGCCCTAAAATTAATTTGAGTGTAGCAATAATTCTGCCTTGCTTACTGTCTCTAATTACACGTAGTAGTGAAACGAATTATTTATTACCACTGTACAAATAATGTATATTTATATAATTCAGTTTAATTGTGAAATAATAGGTTCACAATTATGTTCATTATAAATGCAATTCTCTATAAGTTATGACTAATTATTTTTATATTTAAGGAAAAGTCATAGTTAAGACAGTCTTTATTTAAAAACATTATCTGATATATATTTTCATATATTAAATTGTAATTAAAATTGAATAGAAATTGGCTACCTACTCTAAAAGAGAAATTTAATTACTAAATCAGTATCATTAAAATGGACATCAAAGGTAAATTTTATTATCGAAGAATATTCACGATTCCGCTATGATATCTGTATGTACATAACAAATAAACGTTTAGTGCAACAGCTCGATTCTCAACTAAAGTAGATTGAAATACGACAAAACGAGCCCGACAAGTGTTTTCTTTGAAATCTATCAAAGTTAAGATTTTATCTTAATTTGAATTTTAAAGTAGACTTCGGTCAAATGTTAATACAGAGATGATTATTAACTGCACGTACCCTCTAAGCGCAATTAGAATTTCTCGCTACTTTTTTTCAGACGCAGCCTCATGTGATCAAATCGGAATTCAGGATATTCAGGAAATATGAATATGTATGAGTCCAGTTCATTTCACGACGTATGGTCTGATTTTATTTACCCCATCATTAGCCTCTTTTAGCACTAATAAGCTGTAGAGTTCAACTGAAACTGATGATTCCTAACCAAATTCCCGGACAAATATGATTTAGCTGTCATTATACATCGATAATCGGCTGTTAGTAGGTTTGCCGATAGTCGGGATTCGTCTGGGTTCTCCCAACAATCCGCACGACTTCCGACAAAAATAAAATACCCCGATAAACAGTTTCTTGTACAGGGGAGTAGTATACTAATATTAATTTCAAATTGACACGCTTTCAAGTCACGTACTCACCCTCTCACTTATTCTATTCGTTAATGGATGGCACTCTATTAGTATCGTACAGTATTTAAATGCTCAAATGTATTTCCTTAGCTTTTTGAAATGTTAACCATTTAAATAAACGTAATATTTCATTATTTTTATTTCGATTATGACCCAAAAATCCTGACCATTTGAAAGCTTATCCAGATATTTTAGTATTTCAGTTTTGTCAGACTAGCTGATGTAAAGCAGAACAAAGTTTATTTTATGTTAAAATATAACCTGAAACTAAGCGACTCCGTCAATTTATCTATCTACGAATCTGTGCAACTACGACTTTATCTCACATGGGATTGAATGTTTACCTGAGCTTAATTGGAGAATAAATTGGAATGCCTCCTCCCGTAGAAACGAAACGAAACAAAACATTGGAATCGTTGACTAACAACGTGTAACAATCTAAATCGTCAACTGATTGAATCTTTTACATTATTGAACGTAGCGTACTTTATCCAGTAGGTATTGAAAAAAAAATTAAGGGAGCAGGAATAAGTTCTAAGTAATGCATAATGAACATAAATAACAAAGCAAAATTACTTTTGGATTACACGTGTACACACGTATAGTCCTAGTAGGATAAACATTAAGTATACTTTAATGCAACACAGTCACTTATCCTTTCACAAAGCAAGCGCTGCTCGCTTAAAATATTCAAGTTTGAACATTTCAGTTTCACATGAGTTAGAACCTCCAGTTCCTTTCTGGAACCCAGCGGAACGAATGCCATGTCTGTGCTGAGCCATGTTTTATTCACGTTTCATGCACCGCTTGACGTACCTACGTTGGGCGCTCCCAGTGCACTTGACGTTTTTAAATACGGCAGGAACCGAACACGCTGCAAAAACCACCTGCCCCGACGTTTTATATCCAGTCACGTTATCCCAGCCATTGCATAGAATTATGAGTATGGTTCACTTTGATGCGATCCAGGATTTTAATAGAAATTCCAATTCCGTATTCGGTCCGATTTTCTAATTACATATATGTCTGTTTGAATTTGATATCGTTGCATCATTTGAAGTTTTTTAGTCTTAAAAAGAACGATGGTGTAGAGCACTTACAAATAAGGTGTCAAGTTCGCTTTGTAACATTTTATATACATAAATAAAATAAGCGTTGTATACATGTGAAAACACGGTAAATATACCTTTCCATAAAGAAAAAATAAGGGGATTCCTACACTTAATAACGGTAAAAAAACATTTGCGTTTATCTAACTTAGAATGGCTGCTATCACTTGCTACAAGAAGTAACTTGTTGTGACACCGATCAAGTAGGTATGCTGTATACGTGTAACTTTTCAATTGCATGCATCACTCTTGAGGCTTCATTTTCTTACGTACTTTTCATCTTTCTTACGACAAGAGTTTTATGAAATGGTTGTAGCATAACACATGAGTACAAGTAGATCCTACCTTAAATACAATGAATTGTGTAAATATTCGCTACATTTTAGAGTACGATTTAAATAAACGATGATAAATGGTGAAACGAAATATATAATAATAAAAATAAAATTCATTTTATCATCAATTGAATAATTAATAGCTACATAGTAAAGTATAATGCTGTCATACACTCGTTGTTTATACAGAAGAGTATAGAAATATTAGTTAAATCTTCAATCTCTTTGAGTCTATTGCTTCACCGTTTTACGGTAGAATCCGGTATTAATAAGATAAAATCTTTGTGATGCGCATTCATCTAGTTGATACTAAATTCTGGCTTTAAATTATATTTCACTTTACTCCTTTAATAGGTTGGATGTTTATGAGCATATACCGGGAATATTCTACCTCTCTAATAAAACCGTCCTACAGCCGTAACACAAAACGTAATCATTAAGCATCGTTTTGAACACAGAGGCTTTGTGCGTTCATAAAGTTGTTAAATGATTTAAATATAATAAATGTCACAAGCCCGTAAAAGGATAACATGACCCGACATTAAAGGACGTTTTTATTAACTTCCTGTTGGGAGTATAAGAAAACTCGGATCTCATAAAACACAGAACAACACATAAAGTTGCAATTGTAACCCATCTTTAATTTAGTCCTCCGTGTGAAAAGTACTGTAGATAATAATATAAATTTAATTTCCCTTTACTTACTTCCCTTCCCTTTACTTTCCCTTACTTCAAGTTAATTGAAATTTTCGTACTTACCCTCTCTATCGTACCTACGGATATCGTTTTGGATTATTTAAGTCAATATACATTTACAGTTTTATAAACATATATGCCAATACGGAATGTTTCCACAGAGGCTGCTACATTATTGAGTGACAATTATTATTTTGATATGTTAAAATGTTACAACTACGGAACAAATATGTCCTTAAAACAAAATCAAGGAACCAAAACGTAATCAACCCAAAAATGAAAGTCATTTATACTCGCTATTAAGCGAGAACAGAGTGCACCACATGCCCACTATTTATTTTATTTCGCTGAAATAGATTTACGATAATTTGAAAAAGAGTAATAATTCAAGTTAGTTAAATCCGACCACCTAAATTGCACGGTGCGCACCTAAATGAACAACCTACGATTGTGATCAAAAATGCTTCTTAATCCAGTGCACTCCAACCAGGCCGACTGGAATGACCTTGACAGAGGGTTTATTCAAGACAACGTGCAAGTGCTTATACTCGTAGATTTGGCAACCATAGTGTACAATTTATCCAAGTTGAGTACTGGTGTATCAGAGCTTTTATTCGAGACGAGGAATGAATTCGACGTGATTCTCTGTAAACAAGGATTGCTACCAGACGTTGAACCCACGTATACAAACGGATTTTTTAACACCGATAAAGGTACCATAACGAAATAGATAATTGACAGTAAATACCAGTATGCGGATAATACCTATCTACTCGTACCTGTTATTGTCGTACGCAATGTAGATTTGCGATATCAAAACTTACACAGTCAAGATGTACGTTTCCGTGCAGATAAGAAAATTCTGTTTAAAATCACTGGCATATCAAAGATTGTTTGTACAATTGGCGATAAACCAATCGGACCATATAACACAAGTAACACAATGACCCCGTGTTTAGTCGCCAAACACATGAACAGATTCTGATTCCATATTATAATAATCTTTGGAATGACAAGAATCATGAAATATTATACTTGTATAACATTTCAGTTGAGACCACTATCCAACAATTGCATTGGAGTATGGTACGGCTAATGATAGAAAAAACAAATACTGGTGATGTAACACACAGCAAATAAGATGTCTTTTTCGTCAAGTCTAAGCCACAAGCACCCGCCTGCGGTATGTTGGCGGATTTTTCTTTTTTAAAGAAGAAAACCTCAACTTGTGAACTTTCAGTAAAATAAGACAATTAAAAACACCACTTTACACATTGTATATTATTAATAACAATATAACACAACAAATTCTTTGAATCGAGTGTTTCCTTAAATTCCTTCAATTCACCATAATTATGGTACAATTAGTATGGTTGATTTACAACATTGTCGGTAAAGTTTCAGTACAATGTGATTGAAAACATGACAATGTCTTTTTTTATGGATTTAGTGAGATCAATAACATTTACGACGTGTTATAACGCTCTTTTGTTAGAAATAGTACCCTTTGCAAATAGTTTTACGAATAAATAGTTGTATAATTGAACAAATATAAAATGTAAAGAATTCGCTAGGGTATAATTGATTGCAATAGAGAAACAGGCCAACGTAAGTAGAAACATTATTTACACGCAACTCTCCTTCGTGTTCGCAAGCAGTGGGGTCCTGGTGGTGACTACTTCCCTCCGTCGGGGTAACGTGCCAGAAATCATGTTTCGCCGGTCTTCCATTAGAGTAGAGACACTCTGAAACAATATGTAAAATTATTGGACGCCAGCCCAGAATAACTATCTGCATATTATTATACATATGTATATACATTATACACATAGTATATGACTTCGTTTAACATAACCCCATATTATCAAAGTTTTAGATATAAGGGGATTTTTAGACTGACTGCTTTTCGCTTAGATAGAGGTAACATGATAAACACTTCCGTTCCTTATTTGTATCTATACTAATTTAGAAAAAGTTTCATCTGTGTACTTTTGAGTAACCATAATATACAGTACAATAAATGTTTTCTTTAATGCTGTTTTTTACGTCCTTGGAAATTCAACATTTCATGATTTAACGTACTATGTCAAAACAGTAAGTTAAATATCAGTTATATTAAAGTAACAATAAAGTGCAAATATAACGAATAAATATCTAAAAACAGTACATACAAAAACATTAAAAACTTTTATAGGATAAAAGAAAACTAACGTATTAGTTCGCTTTCCGATGCTATTTCTAAATGAATTAATTACATCAGTACAGATTGGAAATGAAATAGACGGTTCATTCATCGTTATGTTCGATATAATTCAATGCGTGTACACATTGAAAGCCATATTATAAAAGGAAACTGAAAGCATTGCCGTTTTCACAAGCTGGAAACAGAAAGATCTATAGCAAGATACCCTTTTTAAATCATCTTTGTGCTACAATTTACTTTTTATTCATACCTGTGCATCAGAAGTTGATGTATTTGACATGTGGGGCGTATTAAATCTTCCGTCGTATAGGTTGTGTGCGCTTCTAGATGATCCTACGGGGGGCGAAATCACAGCTCCATACGGAGGAGGCTCCGGGGGCCGATCCAAAGCGCGCGTGCAATTGAAATCTGACAGAATTAAACAGAATGTTTTTTTTATGTAGAAATTTTTGCAAATTGGATTTAAAAAATAGTCATGACACTTTTTATATATGAATACAGGATTCCTTTGCAGGTATATGTATACACGTTTGAATCAGTCGTGATGGCAAACAATTTAACACATTCGGCTTCAGAACATAATTTCCATAACCTAAGGTAAACAATGAAGGTGCTATTATAGCTAATAGTATGCAGTGGTGGCCGTACTGAATTACGTCCGATTATGCGCGACTCGATCTCGGCGGAGTATCGTTATACTCGGCATAGTAGGTATCTTTTAGAATGCCATATACATATTATTATGTATGTATACTTCAAGTATTTTGCCGCTTTTTATTGAAAAGCTACGTGAAAAGTTTGCTCTACACAAATGATAATAGATAATGTAAGAACATATTCAAAAACATAATATCATATTTAAGGCAGAAATTGTCTTATAAAGAAAAGTCAATTATGTTGTTGAGTGCATTGAACAAATTGATTAATAAAAAAGTGACGTAGTCTAGCGTAAAAAAATATTTATGTCCAGGAAAAAAATATTTATAATTAGCTATTAATCACAGTTTTGTCTCATATATGTTAGGTACGCAGGAAATTTAGGTACAATAAAGGAAATTAATCCGTGCTCTCATAATATTATGTATTATTAAGTTTACAATATTACGTAACATCACTCATGTAAAATTTGATGCGGATAGGCCATTTTTTGAAAAATATCTTCAAACACAACTACCATTTCCATCGTGTGGAGACCTACCTTTTATAACTTGTGAAAATCTCGCAAAGATACAAAGACGAGACTACCAGCATTCCAGGCGCGCATACATACTTCTGTGTCATCGTAAAATATTGGTATGGCGCAAAAATTAATTTCATACATATTTCTCATCCCATTTGTACGTTCTATTGAGAAATATCTATACATATGACGAATTGCCTGTTCTGCTTATGTTCTTGTTAATGCGCTTGCTATTAACATGTAAACTGGAGGCTACTTCACTTCAGCTCTACTTATTTATAATAACCGGCTTGAATGCAGAATGATCGATACCAATTAAGTGGATTGTAGAGATTTAATAAGCTGCGGAAGATGTATGAAACAGTTATTCAGTTTGTACCGTGCTGACGTTTCAACTGTGTCAATTCGTGCTGTCCTCCTTCAACGTTTTAACGACAATTATTAACCAAGATTTTTTTTTTACACAAAAATAGTGTAATTTTTTAGACCGTGAGTTTTTGCTGTTTACAGGCTGTTTACAAGTATTAAAAGCTCTAGGCACAGTTTATGAAGTCGAAACTTTAAGTTCGTTAGTATTTGCGTTTTATAATAACGATCAAAAAAGTCACCGAGACAGATTAATAGAGAGTGCCTTCCATCTTGGGTTTATACATAGTTTTCAGGGTGTTAGTACAAATTAATACCAATCTAGTGCCGGTAATTATAAAATTTAATGAGCCCAAATCAGGTTTTGCGTTTTACAGAAAATGTTGCGTTAAATTTGGTATTGTATTACTCAATGTTAAATACATAGTTACTCGGAAAATATATTCTAGTACAGGTAAGTAAAATATATGCCATTTAAAATAGTAAAGGCTACAAAACAAACTCCGATTATGTAACTTCGGTGTTACCTTTGCAGGATTCTTTTGATTTCTTTTGATTAGGTGGGTATTTTAGCTATTTCTTTGTGTACGTCACACGTCACAATGGTGATCTCAAGGCGTCCTTTTATCGCACACAAACACTTACTCAAGCTTTAATTTCCGGTTGGATTTTCCTCTACGGTTGTGTTCAGAGAATCACTAACACTGTACAGGTCCACAAAATTATTCTATCTATTTGATATCTCAGCTCCAACAAAATCCAACTGAAATACGTTCAATTTCATTTTGTGGCATTTACAGCGAAAAGTATTTGTTTTATAAATCTATCAAAAAGACAATACTTAATTATTTGACAATATAATTTAGTTCTGAAAAGTGGTAAATTGAACACTTTAAAAATTACGTTAAACAGCCCGTCTAGTTTTTAAGGTTTCACGCAACGAACTTCATTACAATTTTATTGATTTTGGCAAACTTTTTGAAAGTTTCCTATTATAAGTTTAAATTTCTTAAATGTGCGTCAAATAATTAACACTTCTTTTTTTTTTATAATGTTATCTTCTATGGTAGAATACTTTGTTTATTATGTCTTATTTAAAAACACGGTACAACACTTTTCCATTAGTGTCTTTTGTTGTGATGTGAAACAATTTATCTATTCACATTACAATAAATTTTAGCTCATTAAAATTAGCGTGGATGATAGTAAAAGTATAGAGTACGTCGAGCGTGTAATTAGAAAACACACAAGTTACCTTTCCCCAGCGGCACCACGTCCGGGTTCTTCTCGTCAGGCTGTGTCGGCGAGTGGTTTACGTTTTCTACGGAGCCTTTGTAAGTCTTCACGGTTGGCGGCGGAGCTGGATAACATTATGAGGTATGTTTACAATCTTTGATATAATGTGAACATTTACATTTTATTTCACAAAAATATAAGGACCTACCTACCTACATGAAATAATTTTATCTTAAAATTTTTATTTAAGATATATTTTACTGGTTTACTACATGCTCTTCTTTCTTCATCTATACTGCCAGGTTAATCATCTCAATGTCTAGATGAAGCACGTCAGGTTTGTAAGCCCATATATTTGGCACCCAGTGCTATCCCGTTATGGCCCTAGCGTGATGGTATAATAACGATAATAATTGTAATGTGTTAGTTCATGTCATGTACTCGTGATAGGTACCTTATATAATAATAATTGTGTATAAGAAGTATGTATTTTATTTACTTTAGTAATTTATTTGCTAGTACAAAGAAGGGGCCGGCACGAAACGTTTACCCGTAATACCCTAAGACACTAACTTTGGCAGAAAGCTCACAAATTTCGGCACCGGAAAGGACCAACAAAATATTAATCGGTATCAGCCTCGTCCGTTGCACATACGTGTAGATACACATAGCGTCGAGGGAGAGTTTTAACTCTCTTCGTATTGATAACTCTCATTTCTTTTTATTAAACACTGATCTTAGTAAACTTATAATATTTGATAGAATAATCGAACGGGACCATAATTAGGTAAAAAAAAATTGTAAATACTCGCACACTGCTCACTGTTGTCCAAGGCCGCGAGGCTATGGTAGCCGCAGCAAAGATGTGATACATTATTTTATCATTATTTGATTAAGTCATCTAGTCCCTCAGTCACATTTATATGAAAATTAAATTAGAAAATTTATGTTTAATTTGTGAAAGCTATTAATATACCTAATATTTATTTGTTAACAGTTCTGTAATCTTTTTATTATTTTTTATTATGCACTTCGCGTAAATTTTTTTCTCGTAATTAATTTTGAACTGTATAGTACTTTCTAAATTTAAAACTTTGGTGTAGTTATGTGGTTGTCTGAGTTCATTGACCTATATGCGATATTTTAACCTACTTTGGTTGTTGACTTTCAATATAGTGGTGCCAACAAAAGGACATTTTTGGCACAGAGCTTTATCTAAAACTTTTCAGCTAAAATGTTTAACTACAATAGCGTGCAATTCTGATAATAATTTAATATAGGCATTGAATTTAATGACTCCTTATTGTCATCACTATCATTTTGTCGAATATATATATATATATCTCAATATACGCCAGAGTAATGGTGCACTTACTTGGTTGCATTCTTTTATTTTTACAATTTTTTATTTTTCATTTTAGCGCATTACGCCATTTACGGCGCTACTACTCGTGTCTGTCCGAACTGCGCGTCGAAAGAAAAATAGGACCACTGAAAACTAGTGGCTTTAGCTGGCTACGGCATAAACTGAGTGTGGACTTTTTTCGCTCAGTAGCAACTATGCTGATTTATTTATTTTGTTTGATTGTAAATTACATATTTGTAACTGCTTTTTAGGCTGCTTGGCGAAATAAATTCGTTCTTTCTTGTTTCAATAAAAAAAAAAATCATTTACGGTTCTATTCTGATTCATCTTGTTGTACTTCCATCTCCGACAACGTCTTGTCGCTAATGGATTGAAAATAGCCACTGAATCTTAGCCTTTAGTAACAAACGTAGCGCTGTGCAGTCTTAGTGTAAGCTGTAAATTTATCACAGTGTAATCCGTAGCGATTTCGTGATTGAACTGTACCTATTCAATACGCAAAGAGGATCATATACATCCTGTATTTCCTTTATATATATACTAAGAGTATCTTGCAATTTATTACTTAAAGAGCCAATCGTATATACATGTCTATTCAACAATAATAATGTAACAACTGATATCTATCTGATCTCAAACTAGGCAGAGTTATTGCTTTGGTTACCAGTTAGCTGATAGATATAAATATTAGACGTGGGTGGAAATCGAACCCACAATCTCCAGCTTCCCTAGTCAGGGTCATTAACCGCCGGATCAAGAGGCCTATTAACTAAACTCTAATTCGTTTAAGTAACGTACAGAGTAGATGCCTATAATCATTTCGTAATTTTTTAACGCTATTTCCAATTTTTATATAACTACCAGTTCAAAGTTTTTCATTCCGTTCATATTAAACTCACTTTCATAGGGAAAAAAATATATATTACATTTAGCGCGGTCCACTTATTTAACTAGTAGGTACCTCGAAATTTCCATCAAACGTATGGTACAATTGAAAATCGAACGTCCAATAATTATAATGTTATTTACTTTTGATCATTTAATTCCATAATGGTAATATAGCTTATAATATAAATGGCAAAATAAACACGAAATCAGTAGAATAAGTCGATGCATTATGTCGATATTATTAGGATACGAAGCTCTGACACGCCATTCGCCATTTAGGATTCAGCATTTGCCTGGCACAAGGTTGGCACTAACAATTTTATCGCAGATTATTCAACTGAACGATATTGGGTAGGATACCGCTTCGATCATAAACAAATAGTTAACTTTCCTTCATGTTACCGCAAATTTTCTCGCATTCTTGTCGCAAACCATCAAGCTGGGCTTGCAAATCGAAGGTAGCTCCAAACAAGGAATTGAATTTCCTTTAAAGTGTTGATATGTATAACATTATTTATTGTATTATATATTAGATGCGTTATTATCCATCCATCCACTTTATTACTAGCATCCACTAAGTGTTGTCTAATTTGTGTATAATGCACTTTTTAAGATTAGCGTTCTTAAGAGAATAGTCATAAATTGTGTGTACAATTAAATCACGTAATTAAGAGTAAGACTGGTCGGCGTGAAATTAGTAGTGTTTTTACTGATGCAGAAATTTTAAAATCCACGGATTCGGATTAAACACAATAAAAATTTTGTGGACATAAATTAAATTACAAATGCAGCGATGGTTGATCAAAAGCGTCGAGTTTTCTCGACATGCGAGCGAATCTGCCTTTATTCTTAACTGAAATATCACCTGCGATGCAGCGTTGAATGGTGATATTTTATGCTGTAGCTAAATTTTGGGTTTAATTATTATTATGCACTCTAGGTATTGAAATTACAGAAATAGTAGAATTTTAGTTAGAACTATGCGGCTGTTGTTTTTAAAATCTTGCTCTTTGCGTCCTTTCTAAAGATCGTCCTTTGCTAAAATTCTTGTACAAACGTTTAACGACTTGTTATAAGCATATTCTTGATTTAGTTTAATCAAAAACCAATTTGAGGATTTCTTTAATACCAGAAAGATATTTCAAATGTGTTACAAAAACACACTCTCTCAGCAAATTTTTGATAAAAGCAAAACGGTAGTGTGTAATCAACCCTGTTCAAAATATTAGAAGTCTCTATCTACAGAACCTAGCTCTTTGCCATAAATTAAAGTAAGAATTGTAATGGTTGCATTACATCTGTATGACATACCCCCACGCGTTCGGAATCTACGCGGCCAACACAGTGGGGCACAGCTTATAACAAATATAATACAAGATTTACTTGGCATTATGATCACTCTTATTAAAAATGCGTTTTATAATTAGACGGGGATGGAGAGTCGATTCTTTCTTCCATGATGGTTAGAGTACAAATATTTTTAAGTGTGGTCCACATTTATTTTTCGCAAACAATTAAGTAGACTCTATACAATTATACCAATTGTAAAATGAATGCTAATTCCATAGCGATATACATTTTCATTTTGTTTGCGTAATTTTCCGTCAATTTAAGGATAACAGTTTTCAAAGTAATCCAAGTTTAATTACAGTAATATATATAAAGGTACATTTGCTATTAACTGTCTGTCGCTAAAGGTGAAGATAATGGTATCATAAAAATTCAAACTTACGCCATTTGCAAGTAAAGCTGTATTGAACACGCGACCGGATACTGCATATTCCGTAAGTTTTATAAGAAATAAGTAAGGCACTGGTAATACAAACGAGTAACTGGTAAACGACATAAATAATATGTAGTAATACTTATATATAATTTTTTGATTTCTACAATATTGATTCAAACGTGACTACCATGATATGATTGAGGTGACATTTAAAAATTGGGGTTATTTGGTTCAAGAAATCGACTTATGATTTTTAAAATATGCATAAATTTGCTATGCTTGCTGTGGACCCTAGCGGGGTATTCAGAAAGTGCCGACAGCCAAATATCTCTACCATTAAAAGAAGGCGTGCTTCTTCTACGTTTTGGAGATTCTTGACTCTCCCAAAAATCTGATCTATTTGGTTGAGGTAGGAAAGTCTTGGCTTCCCTTGGCATCTACCTCCATTGTATTGTATTGTATTTCTGTATTGTTATTATTTCAGCATTCATTTTTTTTTTGATTTGGTTTAGTTTTAACCGGTTGGAGTCCGAAGTAACTGTCCGTGGTCCCCGCGATTCGACGGCATCAATGATGGATACAATACGTTAAAAAAGGAGAGTAACGTTTTAATACACTTCTAGTTGTATCCGTATACATTTTACAAATATGTAAATTTAATACGCTACAATACACTCAACATTTATTTATTCCGCTAGGCAATGTTGCATTGCCATGTACCATGCCGTGTGCATGGTGCGTTGCGCACACTGTTACAATAAAAAACTGATCATTGGAATTGAAGGAGAGAACGCAACTTAATATTGTTGAGTATATCTATTTACCACAATTGAGTAGATCTATGAGTTGTAGCGACAGCTTTTCATGATAAGATATGAAATATCTTGAGACAACTCATACACGATATTCCGGTCCCAAATTAAGTAGAGTCTGTGCTATGGTCACGAGATAGTCAATAAACTGCATATATCTAAGTATATACTTTTATAGATAATCTATACGTAGACATAAAACGTATACTCATGCTTTTGACATAAACAATTATGATCCTAAGTGGTTTTCGAATCTACAAACCTCAACCTGTTTGGGTCACTAACCAATGACACACTGAACCACAGAATACAATACAACGAGAATTACACAAACGAGTGGTAAAATCCACCATACCTTCATACGGCATCGGTTGTCGATGCCACTTGCGGACTAGAAGCGCGATGATCACAAAGACGACGATGGTAGCGGTAGTGCCCGCCATGATGCCAACCGCCCACCCGATATCCACGTTGCTTATGTAGATGGTTGAATCCTCTGTGTGGAGAAGTATATGTTTTAGATACATTTTGCATTCTAATTTTATACTTAACGTTTATTTGTTTTATTTTAATGCTACCAGATTTTTAGTAGCAATGAAAATGGAGATTTTTTAACGCACGAATTAAAAATTATTTATTACACGTCTCTGATACTTTCAGATGAACAATAACATGTGTTATCATAGATTAAATGCTATTTTAAAACGTACCTGGATTTACCTTAGTACGTAGTAGTAGTAATTGAAGATAAAGAAACAAAAGTTCAATAAACATTCAGCCATAACCTAATTTAGTTAATTTGTATTTGTACAAGGGAAATATTGAAATAAAACCTAAAATAAAAAGCTATAGCTTTAATTACTAAGTTACAAAAACATTTATGAATGTAAAAAAAATCTATTAAATAAAACTCATTTAATAGTTATAGACTACCATTGGGACTTACGGCATAACATTTTAATCAAAATACTATAGACATAGATTTGATTCAAATTTTGGCCAGATAGACTTCGTGACATCTTTATTGGCAGTCATTTAATGGTGTGTTGAGGAACTTTGAAATTTTCAAGCGAATCAACGCCCCCCCGTACGACACCACCCATCGCTTAGCTTGATGAGCTCGTGAACATTTCAAGCTATGATACATGCCAGGGGATTTAAAGAAAAAAACATTATTCAAATCAATTAAATGGGACTATCAATAACACAGCTGGCAGTCCAGATTGTTCTACCGTATCTTAAAATAGTGCTGGGGTTTTTTTCACCGGCCCTTTTCCGTCATGCGCCTAAGGCCGATGAATGATAGCCAAAAACACGTGTGCCGTTCATTACATGTATATGACTTTGTATATGAATTGTACTAATTTCCTTTTCATATGTACAAAGTGAACAATTAGGAAAATTTCATTTGTCATAAAAATCATACAATTTTTAGATACAAAAAATCTGCTAGTTATTTTTTTTTCGACCCTTTTGTTGGTCCACTGCTGGGCAGGGTCTCCTCTCATGGTGATATCATCAAGTTATATATTGTTGATTAAATAGAAAACTACTCTTGAAATATTATTCTTAACTACAAATATTTGAGTGTCAATTGCAGTTTAGCTTAGGCTCTACGTCTATAATATGTTTTAAGGTACACGTACAATAAAATAATAGTAAAATCCTATTAAACATAACCAAAAGATAAAAAAGCCAAGTTGGCAAAAGATAAAAAACATCGCCAAATTGATTGGTTCTTCAAACGTTCCTAAAATACCTCGGCTATTTTCAAGTACTATTAGACTTATTGTTCGTATCTAATGTATTTGACGTATCTAACCATCTTATGTATGGACTAAAAGGGTATTACAACTTAAAATTAAATTTAGCAAATTTCGTATTTATCAAAAATGGCAAAACAATTTCAGACTAATGGAATTGTGATTGATACATGCGAAAATTCTGAAAGGTGTATACTACAATTGAAATACATTATAATATACTCGTATAATAGCTCATGCTTTACCATTTTGCAATGCCAATCTAGGTAAGGTATGGATTCTTAGGGTCGTAACTTCCGATCTCCCTTTGGCGTTATTAGCATAGAATGCAAGCTTGAATCCCTTGCCGGATCCCAGGCCCTGGAGTTTCCACGCTGGCATGATTTTTGACACATTGGCAACGAGGTCATTTGACTCCCAGGCCTCTACGAAGTATGTTGTTTGCAGCCCACCGTCATAGCCTGGTATAGATAACAAAAAATTGCAATTGTAAAAATTATCATGAGACAACTCACACAAGGCCATCTAATCTCATCAAATGGCATATTAAACAGAGCCTTATGATGTACTAAATAATTTTTTTTTCGACCCTTTTGTTAGTCCACTGCTGGACCGGGTCTCCTCTCATAGTCAGGGGGATTTAGTCCGTAGTCTACCACGCTGGCCAAGTGCGGATTAGTAGACTTCACACACCTCAGAAAATATTATGTAATTTATGACATCTCTAATGTGTGCAGGTTTCCCCGCAATGTTTTCCTTCACCATTATAGCAAGTGATATTTAAATTTTACTTATAAAACGCACGTAATAAATCAGTGGTGCGTGCCAGGATCGAACCCAGACCCCCCCGGAGTGGGAGGCTGAATTTCAAACCTTTAGGCTATCACTGCTGTCCTGCTGTCACTAAATCATTATCGCGCCAATTTCATGTTTTTTGTCACTGTTGCACAGCGACATCTGTAACCAATTTAAAAGGAGGCTGAGTCAATGAGTCAGTTCTATCGAAAATTGATCTCAAAATGTCTCTTCTTAGTTAAGTGTGTCCGCCTATCACACCAAGTTAAAATATCAGTATATACGTTCACATTTCCTTTTCAGAATTAGCGAGATAATACCTGCCACACATTTCAGCTCAACTGAGTCATCCGTCAGGTTTAGTGCCTTGCATCTCTTCGGCGGTTCAGGTCTCACAGCTGGCAGCAATGTATACTTGCAAGGGTCAACTTGTTGGCCAGCAAGATTGGTGGCCCTACAAATGAGGGAACCGTAGTCTGCTTCTGAAGTCGGTGTGAATGAAAGGATGGAACGACCAGCGCTGTCTATGGTGTATTTTCGCTGTTGGGTAAAATTATGATTGTTTAAACTTAATATCTAAATCGGCAGTTGCTTACTATTAATCGTTTTTAATAATGTACCTAAAACATGTAATATCTCACGTTCATAAATATTATAATAGGTAACATAATATACTCGAAGAGTATTTATTGTATTATTAATTTTATTCGAATGACAAATGAAATAAATCGTAATATAAAAATTGCTCGTCTACTACATATTGCATTATTGTCCTATTGTGACAGTGAAGAGCAGAGTGAATAAAGGTATTCTTACCGATTCCAATTCGGTGATTCCAAAAGTGTTGTTTAGTAACCACTGGAAGTTCTTTGGCGGGGGAAATGCATCCACTTCACAAGTCACCCTTGCCGCTTCGTTGATCGCGGCACCGACGATAGCCTGCCGGGGGTTTTTGCATATCGGCTTGTCTATGAACAAAATGAATCCTAACTGAACAGAACTGAAGATGGAACGATCACCTTGTACCCTGTTTCATAATGTTCATATACTCGTATATATGTATAACAATCATTACATGAATGCATACACGCATAAATACATACAAAAATATAAAGCCACTCCTCTCCCATTTTAATTGTTCAATTTATCCAATGATGTTTTCACTGGCCAAACATTATTTTTATCTGCACGATTTTCAGTGCAAGTAATCACTTAAAAATTAATTGATTCACTTTATGTACCTACTTTCAACAATAAATCAATTTACCAATGACGTACTACGGCTGTTTACCCACGCGTTCCCTTGCAATTTAAATAAATTTGGCATTAATTCTGTAATATCAAATTGACAAATGAACACGAATACGCACTCTAGGTATTGGAAACAATTGAACCTATTGAATAGATTCATAAAAGTCAATAAAATGTTACATAAAAAACGAAGCAACAAAAAACGTATATGTGCGCATGTTAATAGAAATAGATAACTAAATAAATTAAGCGCAGTTGCTTGCGTTTTGTGTTTTGTAAGCGTGTTTAATCTATTAAAAAACATGACAGAACAAAGTTGACTTTGTGCGGAAGGAAACATATATGTACATCACATTGATTAAGAAGTCAAAATTATAGTTAGTATACCTAAGGTAGTTACTAAGGTAAGGTAGTTATATATAGGTAACTAGGTAAGAGTTAATAATGTAAAATGTCAGCGCTAATAATAATGCTTATTTTGTGTTATAATTGACAATATAATTTCGTGTAGAAAATCCATCTATTGTGATTATTTAGCGTTCTTCAATCATTTGAGGTCTTTTAAATCAAACCTATTCTAATTCAGTTAGTTATTGATACAAGTAGGTCGATGACGCTCAGGAAATCTTTATTCGTTAACTTTAAACTGACACCGCTATGTCTAGCGGTATCTATTCCAATCATTGTTGGATATGAAATCGTTATTGAATCACATTTGCCATACCGAGTGCTAGGGAGATTGACTTCTATTTTCTACTAGCAATTTTCAGTAATTTTCAAACTACGAGTACAGCAACTATAACATTTGCACGCAAATTTAGTGTGCCTCCATTATGCAGTCTGCAGTAAGTACATATACAAGAAAAAGTCGGCACGCGGCATGGCGCCTCGACACCGGGAATTGAATTTCACATTACGTTTTGTGCTAGGGATGTACTGACCTATTTAAAGCTTGTTCAATTTACAGCTAATTTTATTCTAAACAACAAATTGTGGCATCCGGATGAATGATTGATTAGGCATAGTTAAAAACCTATGAAAGAAAGAATCTTATTATGTAAAAATTCCCTTTATTTCGGGCAACACAAGTTTCCAAGGTCCCCGCGCTTCAGTCACCGTCTGACGATGATACATGTGAAATAAAAGATGTATCAAAGTTGCAATAGTCTTCAAATATGTATAGTAGCAAAAGAATACTTAGGCACGTCATTAAAGTTATATAAATAATATTAGTATATACATACATAAAGTTACTGCTCACAAAATTTTACCACTTCAAAGTAAAAAGAATTATAGCATTGTAACTTTAGGTGTGCGTTTGACTAAAACTACATTTGTCCACGACATCTATATCATTAGAATATCATAAATAAAAAATATTGGCTAGCCGTATTGCGTTACGTTGAAGTTAAATTACACTGGATATAAAAAGGCTATTGAAAGTTTTTTACCTATCCGCGCGTGTTGTAAAGTAGGATCTTCCCGAAGTTGTAGGTAGGAGTTCAATGAGGCGTCCAACGGTTGTAACGAACAGTTATGGCGCATGTTTTTGTTTGTATTTAAGCTTATTGCAGCTATTTCTTCGGAAAGGATTACGGTGCCGTTCGGGTATTCTAGTTTAAGGAGTTTGCTAGTGTAGTTAAGTGATCACTGTCCTTGTTTCAATTTGGTCGAATTTAGCGTTACACAATTGGATGTCCACATAGTACCTATAGTTTTGTAATACATGAGATATTTTTTTTCGTTGCTTTGTAGTGCTACTTCATTACTTTATTACACTGCGATGTTGGGAGATAAAACTTTACCCCTAACGAAAACGCAAACCAACCCTGAGGAAATAAAGATTGAGCATTTGTGCGCATTCTAGTCCTATATCGCTTATTTTCTCAGGTATCGTTATGAAAACAAACTGTCAAGATCAAATTTTAAGATGGATATTTGAAGATTTCAATATTTAATGAAATTAGCCATAAATCTGTTAGAATAAGAATTTTATTCCTTTAACTGAACTATATTGTAGGTACGTACGCACGTACTCAATAATAATTCTGCATTAAGTTTATTAAATATTTCATATTTAAGCATAACGTTATGCAAATTTAATCTTCACAGTGAGTTTCACTTTATCCGAACAATAAGTAATAGCTGCGAGGCATTGTTCGGTTCAAACAAAGCATAACTCGTAAGTTATCCAACAATAACTGCTCTACATTAATAATTCGTATCCTTCGCGAGACTTCGATATAGACATATGTATAACGAATCTATACAATCGTTTCGATAGAGACAACTTCGTAAATTGAACAATTTCCTCTATTTGATGATATTGTTGATAGTCTGCCGAGAAATTGTTTATGTCGTAAATACATACATACTTATATTACATAAGCAAATACAAATATCTTGATTGTATGACACAAACAAATGCACGATTACCTCGTACACGTGGCATATTAAAAAAGCAGTACTAGTTAAGTTTAGCGGTTCATTGATAACTTAAGATTGCAGACCGCAATCGATTTATGTTATACTAGCTGTTACCCGCGGCTTCATCCGCGTCGTCAAGACTTCATTTTGTTCACACGTCATAACATTCTCGTATCCGTTACACCATATATAGCGCTTATTTGGCTAAAACGTGTTTTCCTGTGGAAATGAGAAATTTTCGCAAGAAAAAAAGTAGCCCATGTTATTTTCTAGTCCTTCATTTATTTCCATACCAAAACTTACATCGATCCGTTGCTTCGTTTTGACGTCAACAAAAGACAAAGAAACAAACGAACACACTTTCGCGTTTACAATATTAATAACATACGAATATACACATATTACTATAATGTTTATATATGTTATTTTAAATCATTGTTATTTAAAAGAGTGCTGGGAGTTTTTTTTTCACTGGCTTTTTACTAGGTATACCCGGTGTACTATGGCCTGAAGGGCAAACAAAGCCGAAATAAATAATTAAAATAATTAAGATGAATAAAACATGATCTTAATTAAGTGTATGTATGTACCTTATGATGAATAAAACAATTTGAATTAGAATTTGAATTTGATGTGTGTGTCTATATAGGTACTTATAGGGACACATTCTCGTGTACACTAAAATTGGAAACGGTACTTACAAATAATGAGCAAGTTGACAGGCGGCGAGCGACCGTCACCTTCGACGTTGGAGGCGGTGCACACATAGCGCCCGGCCTGGCGCCTCGACACGCCCTGGAGCGCCAAGTGCGCTGCGCCCGCGATCACGCCCGCCCGCTGATTGTGCGTCATTACTTGACCCTGCCAACAGACGATTATTTTATGATGGCCTCCTTAAACATTTTGACGTAATATGTTTTGTTTTTGGGTAAGGATTTTGGCGAGTCTCGTAAGTGGCTTCTCATAATTTCACCGACTATTTGTTTCCAATTGAAGTTAACTTCAGCATTTAACAAAATGTAATAGAAATCAGATCTACTTGCTACTGAAGCTAAACTAAGTAGCTTTTTAATAATGAACGTATGGAAATAAACAAAAAAAATGTTTTTACAATAATAGCATTTTGATTAGCATGAATACATGGGTACACATTGCGCCCTTACCGACCGACGGTTTAAACTTTGTCTATGAGTCGACATGATTCAAACAACCAAACATCTAAACTCTCAAACTTCCTGTTGTTATTACTATGAATTTCACATACAGAGACTAGTTGCACTTTATGCTGAATTCGAGGTACATTATTACAATATTCTAAATTCTAATTTTATTTCACATTATAAATAATAATAACATACATACATTATTATTTTTAGACGGTTATTGAGAATAAAGAGGAACTATTAATGGAATAAGCAAATTACTCATAAAATAACTTACAATAATAGCTCCGTATTTATTTTTAATTATATGACTATCTATTTATGTCTTTAGTGTGAACCCGGATTATCGCGCCTTAGATCTTACAAAGAAACAATACGATAATTGCTGTACTCACATTATGCTCCCAAACGACTTTATAAGCCGGAGGGTTGGAGCGGACTATACACTCGAAGTAGACGTCGTCGCCTTCCTCGATGTCGTTCGGATTCAACTTGGAGCCAAGTTGCAAGTTCACGAACGGGGGATCTGGTTAAACCAAGATTTATAATATAAGGCCGTTGCTTCAAAATTGTCATTCCGTAGAAAAATTCTGATTTTTTTTTATCAAACAAGGTTTATAAAATAAATATTTTTGAATTATAATTAGTTACTACTTTATAAAAAACACTCATTTTATAACATCAATACCATTATTGGTTTTCCCACCTTATCGTCTAGTAAAATCAAATTAAGTTCTCCGAATTGACTGAAAGGCGGGTTTCTTTTTATACATTTTAAATAAGTAATACTGACAACATCTGTTTCGTTTAGTATGTACATATAAATTGTTAGGTGTAAATAATAATTAAATGTATATCTTGAGAATACTTATATACTATAATTATATTATTACAGTGTAAATTAAGTGTCGTAGTAGTTTGCAGGGCAGAATGTTCCAGTTTTGAATGTGTTGCTCGGCAGGTGATTTCTCGGCCATTGTGTTCCATTCGCGGAATCCAGCGTAGGATCGATACCGTTTCGTTACGATCCTCTGAATTCTGCAAACAATTTAATCCAATTAGCCTGTACTTTTAATGTTTATTTATTCTCAGATCTAACACACGAGCTGATCTTTTTTCTGGCAGTAGAGGACAGACAGAAATTTAATATCTCTCAGTTTGCGACGCAGACTACGCGTCCTTGCATTCACTCATGTGCCAAACTAATATTGTGGGGTACCTGCCACAAAGTTCAGTAGTATTTCATATGTTGCCTGACTGACACTTTCTAAAGCACAAGTAAACTTACCCCAAAATTCCAGGACCCTTTACGAAGAGGGTTTGACTTCACATACAATTCTAATTTTGCTTTCTTCTACGTATGAATATAAGGTTCTGTTACTATAACCCATTTAATTGGCAGTACCGGTTTTTGTTATACTCATACCAATGAACGCTGTCACTTTAACTGGTACGCGAAATGAATGACGTGGAGAACACAGAGCAGAGCCTTGCGGCAAATACGCTTTAATTGATCATCTGTCTAAGCAATGACCGTTGGCGGTGACAGTAATCAATCATTCGTACAGACAGGAAAGAGACTATTCAGTTGCATAGTCTCTTGGAACGAATGAAAGCGTTATCTATGTATTATGATCGTCTGGTTTGCCTCACACACAACTATACATAATCTGTGAGATAAAACAGAAAATCATTATAATATATTTAACCTTATAATGCAAATCTAGCTACCCTGATGGCTGTTCATAACCTGACAATAGTCCAGAAACTCAAAAAATTGTAAATTTGCCACGTGCCCCGACCTACAAAAGATGAAACGTTATCGCTATAAGCCTAGGACGGACTATTTTTTAAAGTCACACGTATGCGGCCTACTTTTTTCACGTAGACGGAACATAAATTTCTATTAACTCTTGATAAAATTCGAGGACACATTTCGGTTACATATTTATTGTTTTGAATGTGACATGTTAGTCTCTTTTTAATCACCTTAAAGCTTTACGTTTACCGGAGCGAGTAGGGATTCCCCTACATTTCGGGAGAGTAAATACTATATTGGGTTTGTAAATGATGTATGTCAGTAATTATAAGTAGCTGTTGGACGAAATTATTTTGTTAACCTCAACGGAAATAGTTTAATGATATATAAATAAATTATCGTACTAGATTAGACTGCCTCGTTGGTCGAGCGGTTGCTAGCGCGACTGCCGATCGGGAGGTCCCGGGTTCAAATCCCGGGTTGGG